>CAEGAF010196756.1:0-22235 GCA_903067075.1 Micropoecilia bifurca
TTTCTGTTTCTTTTGAGGTTTTTCACCTATTGAGATGAGCTATGTGGACCATCATGTAAAAATAAAGATGAGTCAACAATATTAAAGTCTCTCTGAGTGAAATCAAGTTAAAAGTTCACAGCGGAAACGGTCCCTTTCAAGTGGGGATCACACAGTAAATCAAACCAAGCCAAAAAGAACTTGACAGTCATTTATAAACTGAGTTAGCGTAAGGACTTTAGAGCTGAGATGCGACTCTACTGTCCTAGTATTGCTCAGGCACTGTTGCATTAATCAATTGAATCAAAAATAAATCAATGAACGAGTTTTTCAAGATCTTGTTAGGACATTAATCCTTTAACACTTAAAATGTTCCTCAAGTGAGAGAAGGCCAACTTTGTTACTGCCTTTATGTGTTTCTGGATGTCATGCTCCACATCTGGATTTCGGTCCTGGTTTGGGCTGACTCTTGAGCCTTCCTATTTAGGCCCAAAAATAATTAGTTATGTTTTGTTTCTATTCAGCAGAAGAAAGTTTTAAACTCTATGCAGAACTTTATTCTGCACTCTTGATGTATTTTATGACAGTCTGAACAGCATGGAGGATATATTTTTGAAATTCAAAATACACATGCTCCACTATAAAGAGCGCAGAAGTGTAGCATTGCACTTAGCTATGAAGTAAAGAGCTCTCATGACAGGACAGATAAGTGGGGGTCGCGGAATCCTTGACCAAATTATTTCAGGAAATATTTTTTTCGGAATTATTAGATTTTTGTTCCATTTCTGAAAAAAAATATTATTGACGTTACTAAAAGTACAGATTGTATGTTTTTATTTCACATTTTGCTGCGAGAATGGGTTAAGACAGACACAAACACTTTCCATCAACTCAAGGGTACCCAATTGAGAAGTTGATAGAAATGACACCGAGGATTTTCCCAGACCCAAACGCACCTAAACTCTTCCCTCGTCCCTTCCACCCCCCATAGTAAACATTTTAACAGTGAAGGGCGTCCATGTGCAGCCAGGAGCAGCTCTGGAAATCTGAATCGCTCCATCTCATTAATAGTTGATGCCCTCCATCCAGAATTGGAGATGCCTGAATAATCCTCTCTTGGGTTTTTTATCATTCAAATGTATTCCACCCAATAATACACCTGTTCAGTCTCCTGGATTCACTTTGTCTCCACTTTGCCATCCAGCTTTCCTCTTGGAGCTCGATGGAGACGAGGCAAACTTTTTAAGGCCAACTTGAATGCGAAAAAAACTCTTCCCCCACATCCTTAAAAGCTGCTTAAAAAACCTTAAAGAGAAATAGATCCTGTACAAGAGGAAAAACCCATCTCATAAACCGCTGTAAGTAGGGTGTGCGCCCCTCTTCCTTTTACCAAACATACCAACCCTCGCTCTCTGCAGCTCCCCGCTGCGTCCGCCTTGCCATCCTCTTCTGCCCAGGTGAGCGCTGTTCAAGCTGCAGCAACAGTGGAATTACACAAGCAATGAAGAAAGCGGACAATTATCTTCAATATCTGTCAGACACATGACAGCAAAAGACCCCCCTCCCTCCTCCTCCCTTTGCTTTCTCAGCCATCATCACACCACACACACACACGCACGCGCGCGCGCACACACACACACACACACACACAAGCCAAAGAAAGTACAAAGAAAGGGGGAGTGTTGCTCCTTTGATTGTTCAGAGGCAAAGAAATTGTCTTTTTCTCCTACTCCCCACACCCTTTTCTCAGTGCCTTTTTCTGCTCATTACCATCCGCATTTGCATGCACGCCACCAAAGAGCAAGGAAATGTGAGGATGGAAATAAAATAAAAGGATTAGAACAATGGTAATCACGACTGCTATGTGCACATTTAAGGGGCACGCGTGCGTGTTTGCACGTGCACGTATATATACAAGTGACAAAAAGTGAAGAACAGAAGGATTCACTATGAATACATCTCAGACTGCATTATAAAGAGCAGCCAAGAGAAAAAGATTAGTAAGAAAAGATCCACATTAGGTCGCACCTTCTGCTTTTTCTTTTTTTTTTTGTCTAAACTGCTGTAATGCAGACTATTTTTAGCTATTGCAGAAATTAATCCTGTGTTAGCTCCTTAGTTTAACTCTGAAAACAAAAACTAAATGAAAACAAAACCATGTTTAAACAAAGGTCTAAAACTGTGGTACAAGTGCTCCTGATATGGGAGACCTTAAGTGTTGCTTTCCTGCTTAGAAAATTGACTGCGAAGAACTTATCTTATTTCCAACTAAGAATATTGACTTAGTAAAACCTGAAGGCATACTTAAAAAAATCCAACCATAACATTGTCGCTGCTAATTGTTTATAATTGTTTCTCTAATTTTTATCTTACTTAAAATGCTAAAGAAACTTATTTTCAAAAAATAGACAGTACACATAAATATAACTGCATGTAAATGTGTCAGGTTAAAGCCTTTGACTAAAAACCATGTTTTATTTTTTGCAGGTTGAATTTCTTGAACTCAAAACTACTCTAATACCTACACAACACCTTTACTGCACTTTACTCGTTTTAAAGTGCAATAGTTCCAGAAGATATAAAGTGCCAAGCTCATTTATTTAGAGATTACAGTTGGAACTAGAAGTTTATGTACACCAAATAAAAACAAATCATTTTAAATGTCCATCTTTGAGAACATGACTAAATAAATCTGACATACCTTATCATTCAGCAAATGGAAATCATCTAAAATAAGAGCATTTTGGTATGATTTGATTTTAAAAAAAGGAGGTGGATGTCTTTTTATTTAATGCATTGGAAACTTTTGGTGTGATGTCATACCTAATATCACCTTTTTTCAAGCTTTTACTCTTAGTGTGCATAATGAGTTTTAGCATTTTTGAGGCTTAAAACAAACTAAAACAGTCCAAGTCCTACTAAGCTACAGTTTAAAAATGTCTATCAGTTTGGTGGTGCCTGTAATGCTTAGTATTTACTGGGAAGTATGGATATAAGAGAATAAATGTTCAAATAAAGAGTTTTCCAGCTCAAGAGGTGGGATAAGTTCCAGTTGTCTTTCTAAACTTTCAGGGTATCCTCTGGGTCTTTACCTTCCAGAGCTGCCCTGTGGGATGTGAGGGTAGACCTGACATGAGCTCAAGCATGCAGACAAGACCTAATAGAGTTGGGCCATATCAGCGGAGCTGGAGGGATGGCTGGGATTGGCCATATTGCAGTCCAAGACCTTCAGGAAAGACTCTTTTAGAGCAGGAAGGTCGATGAAAGACCCCCACGAGCCACGGAATAGATTATGTCTCCTTCCCTCTCGGTGCACTGATAACCACATCAGCTTCAAGGACCCCTCAGGGCCAGTTCAGGTGAGGCTACCCATCTCACTCACTTACAGTCATGAGCCCTTGATGCATTAACTGCGTTTCAGATGCGCGTGAATGTAGAGTGGTCCACGCTGAGAGGAGCAGATGGTGATAAAGGAAGGAATGTGTTAGTGGAGGAAGTGGAAGCAGGAGACCAATCAAGAGAAGTACAACAAAGCTCAGGAATACTAACCTTTGAAGGACCAGCCATTTGAGAGAGGAGGGTGAGTGGGGATCTGTGATAATAGCGCACACTTGATCACGCCATTACCTCGAATTAGGGATAATTAGCCTCGGTAAACTGGGCACAAAACACGCCTATGATGTCGGAGCCCAGAAGGCATGCTGCGGTACCTTTTACAGCCTGGTGGTTGATTTTGGGCACACACCACTGCTGTTCACTGCGCAGCAAGGAAGCGATAAAGAGAGTGGGCCTGACTGGCTGGTAGCAAACTGGGAGTAATTATCAAAGAGAGCTTATAATCAAACATCTGAATCGCAAACATGGACTATAAAGCCCCTTTGGCATACATCCAGGAGTCGTTTTATCCAATTAGGTAAATGGCTGTAACACTGGGAACTGGAGGGAAGGAGGGGGCAAGAAGAGGGGGACTGAGGCAATAAATGAATGAGGATCTGCAATCATACATTACAAATATTTGTAAATATTTTTCTTGTGCCAAATATTAGCCCACTGTTTCCAGCTGAAATTGGCCATTAAACATGCAACTGAAAAAAAAATATGCAAATTTAGGTTGGTGCGAATCAGATTGCTATTCTGTGTTTCATTGTTTTCTTTGTTCCAATTAGCTTCAACTGCATGTGAATTTAGTTTTTCTATAAAGATGGTGGAAAATATAGCTGATTTTAAGAGCTTGTCATTAAACACGTACCTCATTGTAAACTGTTACAGTGCTTTGCAAAATGTCTTCAAATCTATTGTATTTTTTTGTCATTTTATTCTGTTTCAGCTACAAATTTTATAGTATTTATTTAAATTTCACATGATAGCCTAAAACACAATAGATCCTGAAATGCAGTTTGCAAATGGATTCAGCTTCCTCTGCTCTGATACCCCTAAATAAAACAACCTTCAGCTAATCAGTAAATAGAGTGGTCCTGTGTAAACCTGCAGGTTAGGGACAAGGTCCCTCCCCAAGTAGAGGACAAGTTTTAAAATTAGTTTTTAGTTTAAGTTTTTTTAGTGCCATTTATTTGAACGTAACCTGACAGGATGGGGCAGAGATAAGAGACGGAAAGACATGTGGTAAAAGTACCGAGGATGGGAGCTGAACTTGAAAAAGCTGCGTCAAAGTCTATAGCCTCTGTATACGGGGTGCACACTTCAGGATGTGATGCCTCCAAGTGGAATACCTTAAATATCTCAGCGTCTTTTACAAATGAGGGAAAATGGGACATTGATAGACCGATTGGTACAGCACCACACTAATCTGTAGAAGTGAAGAAAGAGCTGAGCCAAAAGGTGAATATTTATTTACTTTAACATACGTTCAGATTTTCATCTATGGTCACAAGGTAGTGACAAAAAAAATGAAAGGGGATCAGGGTTACAAGGGACAAGAATACATTTCCTTCACAGGGTGAGAAGTTTGGTCATCTGGGAGGGGCAGAGCAAATCCACTCAGGTGGCTCTGGAATCAGGTGAGGGTGTTTAAGTTTAGCTTCCCTTGTGAAATCTTCTGGGCACATCCGACCCTGAAGAGACACAGAGAAAGACACAGGACACACAGCAGGGTCTTTGTTTCTTGGCTGGCCAAGACCGGGACAATTGAAAGAAGTTCAATTTTCAGTTTCCCACAAGCATTGTGCGGGAGCCCTTGCAAACATGGCTGCCACATGTTTGCAAGGGGTCAAGCATGGCTACCACATGAATAAGGTGCCAGATTTCAAACTGTGCATGCACTGTGTGTTTATGCTAATCACTATTAACCACAATACATAGGTAAAGTAAACCAGCGACTTCAATTCTCCTTTTACTATGTCCTGGTGGTTCAAATGCATACCAACCACTGTCACTCTCATTAAAAATCAGTATTTAAACATCAACAGTGGCAGTGTTCAATTTAAGGAGTTCTTGCTTCACTTACCTCTCTACGAGAGTTAATTGGTAGCAGGATTGCTCAATAGTGATGAAATCCAGATACAACCCCTATGCACTATATCTCCCTACCTCTGCCACACTAGCGAGGAATGTACCAGGCAGGGTAAAGTGTGGAAACCTGATAAACTCGGGTTCTTCAGAGCCCTTCCTAAAACCCGACAGTCACATTCCACATCATCTCGTCACTTCATGCATTGCTGAACAATCTGGGGTTCCCGTGTTGTGAGTGACAAGCGTTTGCACTATAGGCTGTTGCTATGCACTTGTTAACCCTGCTCCTCTTCCTTTCTGCCATTCAAGGAGCTGCTTACACTACACCAATACTATGTTAAGAGTTATGCAAATAGCAATTTCAGACACCACAAGCAAGAGCAGGATATTTATGGAGAAGCTTCAGAGTCGTGCAGAAATACATGTGCGGTTAACTGGCAGCTTGAACCTTTTCCAAATGGGCAGAGTGGTGCATATTTTTGTATAATACGTTCTCTATTTAAAGGGAATTGGATTGGTGAATGAAAAAGGTGAGCAGTTTTCATTAAACCTCATGCAGGCTGTTGTAACCATGCATTTCTTAAGCTTGCGTAAAGGTGTTTGTATATCTTTTCTTTGCATATGCAAGTAGCAGAATGTCGAAATATGTACAGGCCTCGACTCTGTGCACCTTGAAGAAAAAGACAAAGACTAATTCCTGAGATGTCCGTCCCTCTGCAGCACAGTCTCCAGCTCCACTACTGTTTCAATAGTAGTCAAAGTGCCTTGCGAAAGGTTCCATGCATTAGTATTCAGTAAGCCAGTGCTTTGCAGAACTACTATTCACTGCACTTACAGTGTTGTTGGTGTATCTGCAGCTTAGCTCATGAGAGAAAAATGTTTCTTCTTTGTAAAATAGCTCGAGCTCAGAATGGATGGGTCTACTGGATGAAAAGTCCCTGCAAATATTTAGGTCTCACCCTACATTCTCAATTATATTGTAGTCTGAACTTGGACTGGGCCGGTCTCAGACATAGACATGTCTGAGCATATAGAATGAGAACATACAGTATGTTATGTTTTCTGTAACATGGGCATGTAAAACCAAAAAGTGATTTGTTTTTGTTGAATTCTGAACTTTAAGTCGTGTGACCGCTTTATAAATTCTCTAATATTCGACATAAAATGCGGCACCCTGGCTCATTCATGTCCGCTTGGGAGTCCTCCAGATCCAGACCCACTGAAGTATGAGACGCTGGCTTTGCAGGCGTGTACCGGGCATGTCTTACATGCGCAGACAAATACATCGCTGCTCAACAGAAAAGTGGCCTCTATGTCTTCAGGGCTTGAACAGGCAAACACAAGAGCAACGGGGATGGAATTTCCTGTAAACACCGTGGTGTCACCGTCCAGGTGTCCTTCTGAGGCAGAAAGCATGTGTATGAGTCTTTGTGTGGATGCTTGTGTTTTCACTGTAATTTTCTCTGAGGCAAACGGTTTTCTGTTTATGCTGCACTGGAGGATTTTGTTATACACAAAGCATTATTTGATCTGTTCATGTCTTGAATGTAGAAGTTTGCGGTTAGCCAGTCCCAAATATTCCCACTCCCATCCTGTTTCATGTTTACTGCTGATGAATTAGAGATCCAGGTTCAGCTGAAGTGATTTACTTCATGACCTCTAAATGTGAAATCATTTAGCTCACTTTCTGTTCTGCAAGACTCGGAGCATCACAGACCAGACAGCAATGCTAATGTCTGCCACATTTTACTGCAGTCTACTTTGGCATAACAGTGGTAACAGATCACCAGGCTATAAAAAAGGCATCCATCTGCACAGTCTGATTTTTGACCTGATATTTTCAAGCTGGGATTTGGAGTCAGAGCTTTCTGCGTCATCATTTTCAGACAAGTTCTGAGGCAAATAAAAAGCATGCAAATAAATGTACGACTAGCAAAACAAACTCATTTAAATTTTTCACAAATGTAAATTCAAATGTAATTCTCAATGTGTTTTGTAGTGTTCTAATGAAACACACCAACACTAAATAGAAAAAAAACGTATACAGTGGATTCTATTTGCTCGATAGAGGACATCAGAATAGAACTGCTTTCATCAGCTTTTTAAAAAAAACTTTTTATTAACTGGGACCTTTCTGTTCTTTAACTTTGACTTTATAATTATGCACTACTTTGTGTCTGTCATGTGGTTTCACAATTAAATCCATTAATGTTTCTAGTGGCAAAGGGATCAAATATGAACAAAATTTAAGGCTATGAGATACTTCTGAAGTGCATTATTTAAGTAATATTACTATAATTTTTTATAAATATTATAAAGACATAATTCTCTTAAAAATCTGAATAAATTAATTACAGAAGTAACAATAACAATCCTTGAAAAATTAATTAAATACATTTTTGAACATCAAAATGTTGCTACAGATTCACATGATGAATATTTAATAGAAATAGCATATAGTGCACAACTGTAAGGATAAATAAAGCAATAGTAACATTTTTAATCCTATCTATTTGTCACATCTACATAAATGTGTTGTGCAGGTACTGTATGTTTTGCAAGACGTATACGATTTCTTACATGGAAGTTTCCCATTTATGTGTACGGGAGTAAATGTGAGCGCAGGACACTCGGGGACAGCGGGCCTCCTTAACGAGGTCATTAATCCGCAGCCAAGCCACGCTGGCAACATATGCGGCTGCAGGCGACTTCCCTGAGAACTGCTCAGGTGGGAGGAATAAACAGTGCTTGACCTGTGGGGGAGGGTGAAGTTAAGTGAAACAAATATTAGAGCAATTGCAGATTAGACATGCCCTACAGGTTCTCAATGGACAAGGAACCACACAAGATCTTAACGTGTACAGAATGCAGCAGCAGCAGTACATGGAGTACAATCTGGAAGAAAAGGTCAATTTAAATTTGCATGTCAAATTTTACCTGCTTGCTTCCACGCATTCCATGTGTCTAACAAATTTACTCTCTTGCAAAAAATGCACAGCCATGAATGAAACGAGCTGCTTAAGAAACACCATGTCTGATTGACGTCTTACAAATTAAGAAACTCCAGCGCCAACACAGGGAAGTATTTTTTGTTTTTTTGCAGTATGCATGAACAGTCAGTTCAAACTGCAAAGAGAATAGCTGGTGATAATCTAAAACTATTAAAATGCGATTAAACTGAAAGTATGACTGTAAGTGTAACAATTAATGTTTGAGTATTAAATGAAAGTTAAAATGCAACAAAATAGTTATTTTCATTGGATAGTACGTAAACAAGTATTTTTAGAAAATGGACACAAAGTGACACTCCAGCTTTAGTCTTAAAATTTTCTCGATTTTTAGTATTATCCTGTTTTCTGCCATAGTTAATATCTGCTGCTTCAACGAGAAAGAAAATATGACATTTGTAGAGGTTTTTTTTTTTTATTATTAAAACATTATCAGAGTAGTCACATTTAGTTCTACTCTAAGCAGCACAATGTGTTTGCATATGTGGTTAGTAACATTATTCTGGTGTCAGGTGGATTGAATGTGTCTTCTAGGGAGAAAAAAAATAACTAAGGTTGTTAAACTGTAGGGTTGCAGCAGGGCAAGCTAGAGCATGACTGATCTATTGAGAGGAACATACAGTTGTGGCTCCAGTCAATATTGCCTAATTTGTTTGTGTGCATGCAAGTGTAAAATAGTGTTGCCTCTCTTTGTCTGTCTCAAGTTACATGGGCAAGGACCTGTCCTTAGGGAACAATGCTGAAAGAATAAGAACAATAAGGGCTGGAATGGATAAATAGTTGGCATTTTAGATTGTCCATGCAACAATCTAACCTTCATTTACAAAGACAAAAGCCACTTGGGTTTTCCTGATACAACATTCATGAAATTCTTTTAAACTTACATAATCGGCATGACAACTGGGCTCGACTACTTTTACCTAATGTGATAAAAACCAGCCCCTCGTCCAACAGTGTGTTCTTCCTACAGAGGCTCTGGGCTACAGGGAAAAAATTGCTCTGGACTCTGTTGAGGTTTTAAATTTTACCCAATTACTAACGTTTGACTGTGACGTATGTAATGCAAAAGGGTTACATACACTATGAAGCTTGCTTGTGCTGTAAACAACCATCTAATGTGAAGAGAGAAGTGCTGAGCAGAACGAGGCTGCTGTTAATATTAATTCAGTATTTGTAAGCGTGATTAATACGGACTGAATGGCTTCGTTCACTTCCTCCTCTGCCATTACTAAAACTACAGTCAGATTACAATTACCAAACATTGCAGAAAATCAACATCATTGTTCACAGTTTCTCCTTCTGTCCGCCAATTGGCCTGGAAGAAAATCTACCAGAGACAATCCAAGTAAATGGGAGAAATCCCAGACCATCCTGTAAGCTAAGAAAAAATAAAAATTACTGTATTGCAAATGAAACGATTGCCAGACTAACTTATCTGCAAAGCCTTTAATTTAAATTGTAAAAATTGTGCTTTTTCAGATGGAGTTTTAACTTCCAGATTATAATGCTTGAGCATTGGTGGTTTCAAATGTTAGTGGGATTTCTGTGTTGAGTTTGTCTAATTTTGAATCTGTGTGGTTTAATGAAAATCAATATTAAATTCAAACTTCTGCATCGAATTCTTGGGAGTTGTTGAAGTTATTTGCTTGATTAGCACTGCACCCTGAAAGGAACTGCGTGAATTCATTCATTAAAAGCCCCAGATTAACGCCAATAATGAGTATGTCATTAAACCTCTGACTAGCACAGCAGACAATCTTCCTGGTCCCCCTTTTGCTTCTATGCTTTTATTTTTTAAGTAGGTGAGTAGTGAGGGTATCAAGGCTAATGTCAGGTGAGCCATCGGCCTACAATGCTCTGTGCGAAACTCCTATATGTCCAAACCCAGAATACAGGACAACTGCAAGGCTTGAGGGTTTTTTTTCTAACCACTCAACAACCGTGAATCGGAACCAATCAGAGACAACATATTTTACAAACAAGATTTTTTTTTTCTTGCTCCTTTGTCCTATTTTCTCTCATTTACTGTACCACCAACCCTGGGCTTCAATTAAATCCTCTCAATGAAGTGAATTTAAAGGACTTAAATGAATTCGTTGCTTTTGCCTGGGGCCAATGTCTAACAGAGACTCATTCCTTGTAAGCAACATGAATTCACATGTTAAAATGAGGTAATTTAAAACAATGCCCCTTTCATTACTGCAATAAACAAGTACAAGGCTTGGTGTTCAAAAGGGAAGCATAATTATAGATCAGACATGCCTGATTTGGTACAGTATATTACATTTGTCTACACTATAAAAAATGCTACTTTAAAAAGTTTTAATTATTTGTTAAATTTGCAATAAAATTACTGAATGATTTCCTAAATAGAGAAGGCTCAAAGACATAGTTCCACATAAATAAACACTGACAACCTCCAAACACTTGTGTAACCATATGATTTATCCAAAGATGTCTTACAGCAGGCCCCCTCAACTAACTACAGCACTTTTTGATTTTTTTTTCAAACACCTTGTACTTTTTCACATTTTATCACTTGAGACTGGGATGGAGGTTCACCTTCCAGCAGGATAATAACCCTAAACAGCCACAGCTACAGATGGATGGTTTCGATCAGGTGCCCAAATCCAGTCCTCAAGTCCCTCAATTTTCCGATGCTTCCCTTCTCCCACACTCCTCTATCAAAAAAATGACCCGTTACCAGGCCCGTGCAGAGATGAATGGCATGACCATAAAAGAAACTAGCCATTTGATTCAGGCGTGTACTGGAGGGGACGCTTCTAAAAGTTGCAAGATTGTAGCTTACAAGAACTGAAGTTGGACACTGGAAATGATACCAAATGTTATTAAATTGTCCTCATCAAAATCCAGACCTAAATACAATTAAGATTGTTATATCAGAACTTGGAAACAGTTGTTAACAAATGCTCTCCATCCATTCTGACCGAGATTTGGCTGTTTTGCAAAGAAGAATGGGCAAACCTTCCAGCCTCCAGTTAAGTAAAGCTGATAGAGCCATAAACCAACAGACTTCCAGCTGTAATTGCAGTGAAGGAGGGTTGTAACAAGCAGTGGTGTCCCAGCTTGTTGCAACATAGAATCTCCAAATTGGAAGAACACACAAACCACAAACTCTCCAAGGGAATATAGCATGCTTTTCCTTTACAATTTTAATTTAACTTGCTCAACAATAAACCAAATTTGTAATGTCTTAATGAAATCAACAAATGTCAGCTGTTAGAGAAAATCGGTCTGCAACCCCATAACCCAACAAGACTAAGCAGAGGTTGTGCTCGCTGGGCAAAGTTGTAATATTCTAATCAGGAGTCACACAAAACCATTGCATGGTTTGAAAATGACCCCCAGGGTCACACTCTGAATACCCCTGCTTTAACATAACATATCAGCTAAGATTAAAAATTTATATATTTATATATATGTTTTTTTATACATATATATATATACAATTTCTCCATGGTACTTTGTGTAGATCTGTCACAACTTCATGCCATAAAATCCTGATGAAGTACATTGAAGTTTCTGTTTGTAACATAAAAATATATATAATGAGTTGATCGTTCTATCCCCTGTAATAGCAGATAGCATTGAGTTATTTAAGTGACATTGCATATTAAAATTTCATCAAGACATAGGGCTCCCAAACCCAGACTGAAAAACAAGTAGAAGGAGAAGGCTCACTGTAGAGGATTGCCAAGGCTGGAAAATGATGGCTGGAAACAGCCGCCATGTTGAAACCTGAACCACACCCCCAAAGAAGAAGAAGAAAAAAAGACAGGTGTCAGTGACAGATATTTACGGTTTATCCACTTTACTATGCAACATCTCCTGGCACATGGGCCAGCGGGTTGCTGGGAAAATCCTTTTGAAAACACTTAAAGGGGAAATAACTTGATCAATTCCATGAATCTCACTACTATCAGAATTCAACAAATTTTCTTTTTTTTATGTATTTAGGGGACATGCTGGTCAAAAAAATGTAATAATCTAGTTTTGGTTATAATGCTATGTTCAAATGCCGTTCACTATTGTTATGATGGTTTAGTAGTTGTGGTAGCAGACAAGTTGTTATTACTGCATTTTTACTTCTGTTTTTATTATGTACATGAATTTAGTTAAATATTACAATTTATTCTAATCGTACTTGTATGGTTGTTTTGAGCACATGTGTATAGTATAAAAAAATATTCATCCTCTGGGATATTTGACCATTTTTATTGCTTTTACAAATCTAAGTAAACAAATGGCTTTCTAAAAAATAATGTCAAATACAAATATTTAACATAGAGAAGTGATTGCACAGGTATTTACCCTCTTCAAAGAGATTGATCTATTTCCACAGAGGCCCAGCCTGTTGGTGCCATTAGTCTCACAATGAGTGAGATCACCTGAGTACAATAAATATGCATTACTCTGCAATATAGATTTTCTTTAAATGACCTAATTTTAACAGGTTAATAATTGATGGTGAGACAATGTAGGAAAATAACTACAGCTTCTGATTACAACACACTGTAATTTGTCCACCTTATGCAATAAAAAATGATCAATACTGTTGAGACAGTGATCCCACAGCTCACTACATGACAAAAATATTTTCACCAGAGTCTCTGCCTTTTTCATGTTGGAGATGAAGCAAAAAGGGCAAATGTCAACATTCACACACACACACACACACAGTTCTGACCTGTGTGGGCACGACCTCTAACCTTGTCCACATCACAGCAACAGTAAAAGTGCAGAACCTTACAGAAACATTTACTGACTGTGGGGGGAACTGTTTGTGAGAGTGAATAGGAGCCTCTATAATTGGCTCTGCGATTTGACCTTGCACCTGTTCAGCGTGCGGCATTAACAGAATGTGGGGTGAGGTGTTTGTGTGAACCCCCTGCCCCGTTCTTTTCAAGATCCCGTCGGGAACCTTAGTCCAGTTTATCCCAGCTTTGTAACCCTGAGTGAATTTAAGTCTTACAGTGCATTCACTTCAGTATGTGCAGAGATTCTCATGAGTGTGTGGTGTTATGAGGGAAATTGTGGCGTGTGTGTGTAGTGCTCCCACATCAGTAAAACTTTGTACCCCACCCCAAACCCCCACAGGGACAATGCAATCAAACGTCACCACAGGAACCTGTTATAATGATCGCTATCGAGTGTGCTAATTAATGCTGAATAGAGCTCATAAGACGCATCCATTTGCTAACAAATAATCCGATAGCACAGCGTGGAGGCGATCCTGAGTGGCAGGGTTACACCCTTGGTCCAGAATCCACTCTAGTACCTGCAGATACATGTGAATCGCTCTTAAAACGCGTGCAGTAATACGAGGCTAAAAAAGCATGACGAGGCACAGAACGTGAGGGAATCATATCCTTATTTAAGAACCCTTAGGCTGTTTTCACTCCCCGCTGCTGTAAACAGTATCATTATTTATATCACCATTGCCTGTGAGGATGTGTGCAAACACCAAGAAAGCGCCACATTTGCTGTTAGCCATAAACATATTCAAACACACACAATCGTGCACAACTGCGAGTCTCCTTTGAGATGTCAGCGATCTGCTCACGGTTTGGTGGAGCCATTGTTCAGAAGGGCTCATATTCTTTAACGGGGGCCCTTTTGTTGTTGTAAACAGCATGAATTTTTAATCCAGCCCAAGATTCTGGGTCGGTAATGAATGTGTCTCGGCAGCGAGCCTCTCTGGGGAGGGAGGCCCCTGGCTCCTGTTGCTAAGTTTCAGCAATGCCTGAAATCTGGAGGAGTCAGCCTGATACGCCCAACCAATCCAGCACACAAACACACGTATTCTTACACATGTATGGCATGGGTGGCTGCATATGGATACGTGCCAGTGTTCATTTTGATGCCTAATCAAAGTAATCAAAGATCAGTAGGTAAGTTCAAGACACAGTACACTCCATGAAATCTACAATAAATTTTAGTACTAGTTCTGATGTAGAAACTATGAAACATCACAATTTTGAGGCAGATTTCTCAACTTCAGTTTTTGCTAACTTTGACATGCAGGAACAAGCTTTTGTCCGATGTGATTTATTTTCATGAACTGTAATTAAGGAGATTAATCATTCATAATAGGAGCAGAGGATGTGCCCTGTCGCTAAGTGAGAGAGCAGTCATCGTTAAAAGAGTTTTAAACAAAGAGAGAAATACTACAAAACAAACATTTTAACCCCAGTTTACCATCTTCCAATGTCCATTAGCAGAACCAGCATTACAAAAAGGGAATATCCATGTTTATATTACAATACGATTGTAATACAATTCTACCAGCATTTGTGATATTTTATGATGAGCCGAGTTTGAAGCTGAAATTGAGCAACAATTCAATGCATTCAGCCTTCGTGCCATCTGCCAAGACCTGTGCTCTGTCTTGTTCCAAGACTTAACATTGCTTCTGAATTTAGTGAATGTTCAGACCCCTTATGGTGACTCATTTAGAAAATAATTCCAGTGACTTGACTTGGTAGTTTTGTAGACACTTGAGGATAGGCTCAAAGGCATGTAAATTTCTTACTGTTCTCAGAGAGATATTGTGTTACTAAACCATTCACAGGTACCCTCATCCTAATGCAGCAGTCTCTCCCAGCTGCACTCGGAAGAGGTGGTCAACAACCATGTCTAGGCCGCAGAGAAAGCACACATATGCAAAGCCCCCAGCTGGCTGGAAAGATGTTTTAGACTCCAAAATGAATCATAAGTTTGAAAACAAAAACTAGGTTTACGAAAACTAACAAAACCACAAAAAACAAGGTGTTTTTGCTGCCTTCAAAAAAGGCACAAAGACAAGATTTGTGACATGCTTTGAATAAAACACAGAGCTGCTTTTTCACATCTCTGTTTTCCTTGACTTCTCATTTAAAACCATACTAATATTGAAAATAGCTAACATCAAATCGTCTTCACGTAGCAACCAATTCCCCAGAGAAAAGTGTTGATGTCTGCACAGCCAAGTTGCACTAGTTGTTTATAAGAGATTTGGATTTTTTTTTTAGTCTCTGACTTAACAGTCATAACAAATACAACCGAAAATGACCAGATCTCGTCTCCGAATCATTTTCGCACTACATCTTCAGACAAATGTGCACAGGAATTAAAACTCTTTTTGGTTTGCAGAAATATGTCAACATTTGCTGTTACATCTTTTCCCTTTCTGTCGAGTCTTTTCTTCTGGCCAGGCAGATTTAAAGAGTACCATCTTTTCCGGCTTGCTTTTTGTCTCCTCAGAGGATCTATAGCTTCGATTCTGCACCAAAGGCTGTCACTCATTTTATTAGTCTAAGGCTTTTTTGTTCAATAATGTCAATTCCAAGCTGCCGACACTGATCTGGAGGAGCTCCTCCTCAATGAACCCCCCCCGAAAGCAACCACCACGTGCTTCATGAAAACCTTCCTCCATCATTTTCAACATCATAATTTTACCAACACTCACAGCTTACTTTGGAGACGACAGCAACACCGCTTGCAGATTCAGTTGCATGTTTCAGAGTAGCTAACAGAGTTTGCGACTGTCTCTAAGTTTTGACAGAAGCTTGATCTCTTGTTAAAAGCGAGGGGCCTACAACAGTATTGCTCATTTGTTCCTTACTCTGTTACCGAAATATTAAACTCTTATCTAAAGGGGAAAATGGCACTTATGTTAAATTGTTCTGCTCTCTCTAACATGTCAGAGAGAAAAAGTAAAAGAAAAAAACCTCCTATGAAACTTAGAGACATTCACTTTGTGTCACGGTTAAAGCAAAGCATTCCTTTTTTTAAGTAAAAGAGATGTGAAATTCTCTACTTTTTCTCGTTTTCTTCTTCGTTTTTTGTGGCCCTCCTCTCCCAAAGCGATTAAATTGCTGATTGATTTTTGTATCTCGGCTCGATTCCTTGCCCCTCGCTCTCCGTCTCTTGCCATTGATCCTCACAAGGCTGCTGACTCCAAAGTCAGAGGACCCATCCGCTCTGGCCTCCGGAAATGAACTTGTTAGATGGGCTGTGCGATTTATTGCTCATGAGGCTGGGGTGTCTCTTTGTGAATGTGTAAGAGTCTATAGGGGCTGACTGTGAGTGAATGTGCGGTGTGTGTGTGTGTGTGTTAGTGACAGTGAGTACGTGTGTGTTGCAATGTTGCTTTCACAGGGCCTGGGATTTATTGCATGTCTGCATTTCTCAGAGTCTGTGCACAAGATCAAGTGCATGTGCATGTGTAGCAACGTGTGGAATTTATATCAGTGTGAGCACCGAGGTATCACGTATGTCTATCTTGCTGGGTGTTTTACCTTCAGTTTAAAGATTTTAACCCTAAGTGGCTTCATTTACTGTTATTTGACCCTTTTTTTTGCAAAACCAACTGGTGTTGAAGTTTACAATTCAAAAAGCAGAGTTATAGATTTTGCTGAAGTCTTGTTTTAAAGTGTTCTGCTGACGCTGGATGATGTCAGCTCTACCTCGCGTCCTGAAGCGCACCGTTCACTGATCTGCCTAGCCTGCCTGCACGTGGCGTCAGACCCAGCTCTGTCCTCTGCTGCAGCCTCCACTGATGTATTGATTGGGTTCCATTTAAAAGCCCTGTTCTCCCACCGTTATTTACTCCAATAGTAAATCTTTACAATGCCGTAAAGGACTGTTTTACACACTCTGGTTATACAATGTCCTGCCGCAAGGAACAGACAAGACGTGTGTCAGAAGAGGAGAGAAGTAGAGAGGAGGGCAGAGGAGAGGAGAAGCGACAGTACCTCCAAAGAGCACCATAAGGCATTTATGTTACAGAACCTTAGAGGATACTCTGAACGAAGGATGTTTCTTCTGTCAACTTTAATAACCTCTCTGTCGTGCTTTACAACTAATACTTGTGTTTGTGGCTTAGTGTTTTCATTGGAGGTCTGCAGAAAGTAATCTTATTTACCTCCATTATGAATGTCCTCATTGTCATCAAAACACAAAGCCTTGCAAATATTTTAAATACCACTTTGACTTGTCTGCATGTTGTCACAATGCAACCACATGCCCGAGTACTGTACAGAGATTTCTTGATAGACCAAGTCAAATTAGTGCGTTGAAGTAGAACATGTCTATTGTAGACAGTTTTAAAGGTTTTATACAAATGCCAATCTAAAAAGTGTGGCATATGCTTGTGTTCAGCCAATATGAGTCAATACTTGACATTTTTTCTAATTTGTCTTTGTATGATAGCCCAGCTGTCCCTCCAGGCAGGGTCTTGACACAAATAGACTATTCGATTATCAGGACTTTTACAAGGCCTTGCTAACAAATGGCCATATTTAATCTAGACCCTTCTATTTTAGCTCTGGCCTTTTGCAAACTTTAACAAGCTTTTTTTTTAGGATCTCTAACCAGCTTTCAAGTCCAAGCTCAAAAAAAACATCTCCACAGCATGATGCTGCCATCACCATGTTTCTCCATAATAGTGGACTGTTTAGGATGACGTGCGGTACGAATTCTCTACACTGTCTATAGGTAAATTCTGGTCTCATCTGACCAGACAAACGCCTTCCACATATTCACTGTGCTTAAAGGTGCCTTCGGAAGACTTTTATATAAAAAAGTGACTTTCCTCTTTGTATGAGCCTGGATCTAATTCGGTTGACATTTCCTTCGTGGAGCAGTCATATTTACAAATTACACACATAGACTCCATTTACCAGTCCTGTCTGCGATTTGTAGCACTGAATTTTATTTCAAGGTCTTGAGTACAAAGAGCTAGAAAGACATGGATGCCACACTTTCAGATTTTTATTTATGAACATTTTGGAGACCATGTCTCACTGCTGCCACGCGTCACAAATACCTACTGCTTTGCGCTGCTCAATCACATGAAACTGCAATAAAACTTTGAAGTTTACGGTTGTAAACGTGACAACATGCAAAAGGGCTCAAGAGATGTAAGCAACTTAGCAGGTTATTGTCTTTTGTGTAATTGTATATTTGAAGAAGACTAATACACTTTCAAGAGCACTTATGCAAAAGTTTATGTGAAGACGTCAAGCCCAAGCTTTAACACGTGCACTTCAGAGGATACTGTGCATCGGCGTAAATCCTTCCACTTGGATGTTGCTGAGGTCTTTATTTCATTAGAGGATGTATGCTAGCAATTCTGGTCTCCACTGCCCACTGCGGGCCTTTAGCCTGACCCACACTGCTATCGGCCGCATGGCCAAGTCACACCAGCAGTAATAATCACTTAATTTAGGAGCAGAAAGGCAGGCCACGCTCTGCCTTTATTGGTGTTGATGCCGAGCAGGCTTCAAAAAGCCACTGGGCCCAAAATTTATCTCTCTCTCTCTCTGCGGACCCAGAGAGTTTCAGGAACACAGTGAGGAAGACATGGAGTGTAAATGAGTGTGAGGGAGAGGAAGGGTTGGAGTATGTGTCTTTCAGTGGGAGTTTAATAGTAGTTGGCTGTTGACTTTGGTGTACTTATTCTTTGATGTCAGTAACATGATCATCAAGGATCTTTTCCCTCAGCCCCCCTGCAGTAAGCTTTGCGCTGGCAGCAGAGCATTCCACCTCACAAACTCCTCCGAGTTGAACTTGGCGGTCCAAATCATCCACTGCTGGTAGGGCTCGCTTGGGAAATCCAAGCTGAAATGTATACTTAAAAAAAGATCATTTGGAATAAACAATAAATAATTCAGGAGATGAGTTAAATAAGTAATAGTGTGATATCTATTTCTTTGGTGGCACTATTGCCTTGCTTTACTTATTAATGGACTTAATAGACACCATGCCTCGCCATGAAGGGCAAAGTCTAAGAAGCCCACAGTGAGTCTCTTGAAGTGAGTACTTAAAGGAAAGAGAAAGTTGCAGCTTTCTTCATCTTGCCCTGTCTTTGGGAAGTGCTGAGACGTGGAGCACAGTTCAGAATATTTAATGTTTTGGGGGGAGTATTAAAAAAAAAAAAAAAAAACTGATTAAGAAGTGACATGAGCCAGCTGTGGGATCCTGAATCTTCAGTTCATACAACAAAACTCCCCTGTCCAGAATATCCTCCGTGCTCCAAAAATACCCTCCCCCGTAACATCCACCCTTCTCAGGGAGCAGATAGAATATCTTTCTCCATATCTGGCAACCATGACCACAAATTAAGACGGAGCTTCTGTAAAGCTTGTGTAGCTCTGGGATTTATGAGCCCCCAAAAGGAAACAGAAACTTTTCAGATTTTAATTCTGTGTGGGTGTGAACACTTTCAGTCCGCAGTCAACTACGATACTACGGTTTTCTTAAGCCGTCCCAGACCAGAGCGTTTCCTGAAACAGGAACGTTGGGAATAATCCAGCCACACACTGTAACACCTCCGAGCCGAAATGAAAAGAAAACTTCTCCTGCAGTGGCTGTCAAGTGACTCATCGTTTTTTGGAGGGTTTTTTGTTACAGCTCTGCAACCTGTTCACGTGTCGATTTTAAAATGCCTAATTGCAACAAGCAAACTGGCAGGTAAGCTCACTCAAAGTCAGCCACAAGCCACAAAAAAGCAAAAGTATCATTATGACCGTCTAATGGGATCTCCTTCTTGTAATTCTAGGGTTAATACACAGAGAACGATGCAGCTGGCAGGAAACTGAGGTGGGTGGGCTTAATGGTTTGTTGTTCGAGTGTTGACACCTTCTAATAAGTTGACAAATGTGTGCTTTAGTGGCCAGTCAACAACTTGCTAATATACGCTAAAACACTTTCTTGTGCTGCTGCAGAAGGACTGAGGCAGCGCAGGCTTTGCGGAGCAGCAGGACTATTTCAGCAGACGGATGGACAGGAACGCGCCGTCATCCTGAAACACGGCCGACCACAGCCAGAGGTTGTAAATCTGGCCGTGCCTGAACTTCAGCACTGGCCAACTTTTGTGAGCATACACCTGAACGCATCCTGCACTGCAATGCTGCAGTCTGGACCGGACAGCAAACAACGTGGCACAAGCATGTTGATCAAATCCTAACGTTAATGTCAGCATTTTTTTTGTTTGTTTCTCTCCAAACACATGCAACTATATGTGTTCACAAGTGTGTGTTCCAATGTGCAGGGCTATATTTAGGAGGATGTGGGCCCCCGAGCTAGAGCCGGTTTTGGCACCCTACCCACACACGCTTCTTTTACCCAGGCAAATTTCAGCAGACTGAAAGCTAGGGACACACCAACTACATCACTTCTTCAACCATTATAGCAACAATGTGAAACCTGTATTGGGCCACATAATGCATCAAAAGCAAAGAAAGAAATGTGGAGCATGTGCATGTGCGTGAGAGTATGAGAAAAATCAAACAATCCATCTTTTAAGGATGGTCAGTGTTATTTCTACTGTTCCAACCACCGGAAGGTGGAAGTCCTGAAAGCAGAATTTAGGAAGGGATAACTGAAACCCAAATAACACACTGATAGGAACATTTGACTGGAGATGTTCATTTTACCATATTATCAAAGTAGTTTCATGTTAGCTATCATTTTTTGCTTTGTGGTAGCACTATTACCTTGCAGTAATAAGGTCCTGGAGGTTTTCTGCATCCAGGTTTTCTATGTGGGTTTTTGCTGTTTTTTTGTGTTGCTATGGGCCTCAACCAAAAAAAAAGACAATTCACACCATAATCCCATCCCTCTTTATTTCACATAGGGCTGAGTTAGTTTTATTTGTACCTTTTTTTTCAGTTTACTTATCTTGATTCTTGTTCACTTTTCAAACTTACAGTTTACTAAGCAGAATGTAACGTGTGTTTTCCCATGGGTGGCTTTTTTTTTGGTTTTTGTTTTTGTTTTCTGGTAGCTTCAATTTTCAGCTAAAGCTATAGGTGGAGTCAGGTCATCTGTATTCTAAAGAGTCTTCAGTGCTAACATGCAAAGACGCCCACTTCCTCACTCCCTCACACATTCCTCACCTGATGCTTTGGGTGTAGAGAGGATAAAAAATATAGCCATGTCTCCCCCCTCTGGCCTGTGACTGCTGGAGACGAGGACGCCTCTCGCCTCCCATTTCCCCTGGTCCACAGGAGGCCCATCTCCACACAACTGCGGACCCATCTGTCCCGCATGGCTAACTGGGCTCCTGTGTATTCACCGCTGCCGAGAAACGGAGAAGCAAAGGGGGTCGAGGGGTGGTGGTGGTGGGGGTTTCAGGATCCAACATCTGGGAGCCATCAAGCCAAAAGAGCCTCAGATCCTGAGATTCCAGTCTCCGACCGCTCTCTCTCCTCAAGCCCCTAACACCCCCAACCCCTCGCCCCTCCCCCTCCATACTACCTTTCCTCTCCATCTGTCTCCCTCCTTCACCTCTCCTTCCCCCTCCTCCTCTTCCTCTGTTCCTCTCGTCCCAGCTGCCCATCATTTCCCTGTCTCCTCGGCAGTGGGCCTAATCCAAACAGATTGTCTAACTGTTCCAAAAACATACTCCCTTTTCTAAGTCCACTCCCCTCCACCCCTCCGCGCTGCCCCCTTTTTGTCCTGCGTTCATCCCCGGGAACAGGCTCTCTCTTTCATGGTGGAGGAGCTGCCGGTGTCCGTCTGGTCTAGGTTAGCAGGTTACTGCTCCACATGACAATTTCAAGGAGAATAACCTAACTGGGCCCCAAAGCTCTTTGACAGATCCCCGATTTAATACTCAAGCACCATACATTACGCACCGTCTAACCCTCTCTGCTCCCTCTCCCTTCTTTCTTGACTGTATAGGAATGACTGCAGCTGTGTGTGTGTGTGTGTGTGTGTGTGTGTGTGTGTGTGTGTGTGTGTGTGTGTGTGTGTGTGTGTGTGTGTGTGTGT
>CAEGAF010196767.1:0-11172 GCA_903067075.1 Micropoecilia bifurca
GTGTGTGTGTGTGTGTGTGTGTGTGTGTGTGTGTGTGTGTGTGTGTGTGTGTGTGTGTGTGTGTGTGTGTGTGTGCGCGCGTGTGTGTGTGTGCGCGTGCTGTTGGTGGTTTAGGTTAACAAGTAGTAATGTCCAACGCAGTCAGAGCAGAGCCAGAGGAGCAGCGAAGACGGGAGAGAAAAGGGATGAGCTTTGTGACTAATGCTGCAGCTAACCGTACTCCTGTCCCTGTAATCCCACAATACGGCTAGGTAGGCATTCTGGAGAGAATCTCAACCCCTCTCATCTGAAAATGATCCCTGAGGCTCAGCGTACGGCAGATCCTGTTCCCGTCTCACCTGTGAAAACCAGAGTTAAACGGGAAAAGCAAATGTATAATGAGGGAGGAAAGTTGTTCATCATTCACTGAGGTGTCCTATGTGTAACATGGCTTGTACCTCGGCAATAAAAACCACAAAGAATCTCTGTTAGTGTTGTTTTTACGTCAGATGTCTTAGTCAGGCTATGGTAATTGCAAAGTGTGTGTGGCTGTCATGAAATGGGTGTAAAACCCTAATCAATCTTCCACTGATTTTCTATATCTAGTTAATACTAGATTGTCCTTTAGCAGGGATTGGAAAGCTGGTGAGATGTGATCGACAAATGTATGGAGCTAAATACAACCCAATGGGAAAACTTGTCGGTTTAATATGCAACTCTTATTAAGTCTAATGATCTTTGTCGCATGTCTTCTTTGATTTTATCATTAACTATGTAGATTTTTCATCAAAAATTCTATCACAAATAATACCTTTTTTTCAAAGTTTCCGTTGGGAAAGTTTATATTCACACATTTCTGATACTCTGATGCACAGCAGCGATGGATACTGGGGGTTTATTTTTGCTTTAAAAAATGATCTGATGCAACCCTGTAAAAAAAACTACTGCTATCAGCAAGTTGTGCAAACAGGAGTTAGCCTATTTTCAAAACTATTCAAGCCTAAAATATTACCTCAATGCTAGACATGTTGCAGCGAGCGCAGACGTTCCTGACATTGTTGGCGTTCACAGTCCACATTTCTAAATAAGTCATATGATTGACAAAGGCTTTCTGAAACACTTGAAAGCTGAAAAAGCATAATATCACTTTGCTCCAGTGTGACTGCTGAATAACCTAAATATGAGATTAAAAACAATAAATGTATTTGTTTACAGCTCTAATATGTATTCATTGATTTGGATGGAATTGAAAGCGTTGTTTATTTTGTCGACGTATAGTTTCTACTTAATTGTGAATAATTAATTACAGATCCTCCAAATAACTCCATTAAATATTTGATCGCACCCCAACACTACTTTATACATTTCACAACGAAAAACATCAGCACTAAAAATATTCACGTAAACAATCTCGCCAATAAGCTAAAATATGTCCATCAGATGTCTTTTCAGCTCACTTTGACATATTCAAGCCGAACGTTTTTCTGGTTGCCCAAGGTGACAGAAGGCAATGTGGATAATTAAAAAGTGGCCTGCACTCCAGACTCTACTCACACACTCCTGGCATTATCATAAGCACCACTCTGATCACACACTCCCTTAAGAGTCGTTTCCCTCTGTGTTTTAGGGATGTCCAGGGCCGCCGGATGCCCTCGGGGAACTTGAGGGACACTTCTGTAGGCCGTTTACAGACAAGGATGCATGGATGCACACGAGTCCACACTCGCCATCTCCATATAGATTTACCCTGATAGCCATCAGACAACGCTCTATTCAGCTTGATATTATCGTTTCCCTCTGCAAAGAGAAATATGAACCTGTCACGCGGGGCACCTTACAGATTTGTTACATAGTTCCACTGTAGATAAACTTGACAATAGAGGCCAAGGCCTGGCCCCCTTCCACATGTGCCGCTAACAGGGCTGCGGCGCTAATCAGTGGAAGAGGATCACATCTGGCCTGACAGCAGCTGCATCACTGTTTAGAGGAGCTGCCAGCATGAGAAACACGCAGGTCGATTCCCTTTTTTTCCCCCTTGGACAGAGTGGGTGTTCTTCTCATTCATTTCTTCTTTTTCAGTCCCTTTCTTTGAGGAAGCCAATTAACCTGGGAGCAGTGCACTAATGAGTTCCCTCTGGTGGCTCTGCGGTGCTCATTGTAGAAGAGGGAAGAGCAGGGAGAGCAGAGAGGGAATGAAGAGACGGGTCAGGCAGGGGAAGCTTGGGGGGATGCTTAAAGGTGTGAGGGGCGGGGAAGTGGACCTGGTGAAGGCACAGCGGGCAAAGAGTTGGAGAAAGGAGGACTGATAATAGCGGTGAGGAGCAAGGGAGAGATTCGGTGCAAGGAAATATGCGACGGGTTGATGCCGGAGAATGGACGGACGGAGCACCATCCAGTTGGCCACTACGGCCTATCACCAAGACATTGTCACCCAGACAATGGGCTTATCAGCGTCCTTTTCACACCAGTCTGATTAACTGGGAGGAATGGGTGAAGAAGAGGGGAGGAGGAAGGGTATGTCCTTGTACCAGTCTAGTAAATGTCACAGGGAAAGCCAGGCCCCTAAGCTAGGCTTGAGGAAACAGGGATGATTTGAAACCCAATGTAAAACCAGCATCTTCCCCATATGAGTTTCTGTTTATGGAGACAAGAAACTTGGTTGCCTAACTCTGATAAATCTCCAACCTCTGCACATCACTTGGCCTACTAGAATAGCCGCAATGAGCTAAGCACCTTTGACAATCATTAGATAAATCAGTGTGTGTCCTCAGCCTCAAAAAGAAAACAATAACCAGTCAGATGCAGGATATAACAAGATAACTTGATGTTGGAGCGGTAAAGATGGAGAGAAAATTCTCACAACCTTCAGCAAAATTCATGCAATATTCAGGGTAGTGCGATGTTTATTTATACTCTCCATCTTAAGTTTTAATGCCTCATTCTGTTTTTCAGAATGGAAAGATCATTCCATTAAATAACATCACCGATTTACAGAAAGTAGAGTTACGTCCACAAGTTTGAATTCATGTGGGTAAGCTGGAGGAACTCGTTCAAATTGATTGATTTCTGTAGATAAACTCAGCTTTAAGGCAAAGTCCACAGATTTTTAACATGTTTGAGGTTGTGGCCATTCCACTGCTTAATGCCAACCTGATTTAACCAGTTCAGAACCAGATCTAATGTGTTATTAAGATCAACAATAAGACCCGATTTGAAACTCTCAAAACAATAAAAATTATCTGAAACGCTCAGACTCAAACCTGTTATGAACTGGAAACTATTGGAATAACAGTACTGTTGTCTACAGTGGAATAAATCTCCACTCAGATTCAAAATAATTCATTAAATTAATCTTTCACCAACATGCTTCCACAGACTTTTTTGCTGACAGAAAATGATCGGGCATGTCTCAAGAAATAACAGAGTTTAAAAAGAATATTATTGGATGTTGAAAGTAGCATGTTGACGATAACAATTATATACAAGCAATCACACCCGCCTTGTATATAATTGTTGGCCAATCATTTGCGTATTTAACTTGGGATTTGGACAAGTTATCTTTGGCTGCCGTTGCCCTAATCTTTTGATCCCCCTACAGATTCTCTGACTAATTCAAGTCAGGACTCTGGTTGGATGAGCAGCAGTACCAGCTGTCAAGCATGGTGGTGGCAGCATTATGCTGAGGGTTTGTTGAATAACAAAGGAAGAATGTTACAAGGGGTGTAATGATACATAAATCTCATAAGGCGAGGCACAATACTGATTTGACAAGAATAAAGCAAGACAAGATTTTAGAAACACTTTAGAGAAAACTTCTCTAAAGTGTTGCTGTATGCTGGCCATATTCTCCATTTTTATGGATTGTTGCTCATTATGCCCCAAGCCAGCTGCCATTTTAGCATCTGCCTCCTTCAGCATCTGAATTACTCACAGTGCTTATATAATGTTTGTGTCTTGTCCATCATTTCTAATGGAAACCCAAAATGCTGCCAAGCAAATGATTTGAGAGCAGTTGGAACATCTCCTGTTACAACTTCATCAGGCGAAGCCACAATGACCTCAACTGGCTAGTATTCCTTGAGATGTTTCAATATGGTGAAATCTTGTTATATTTCTAATTTACACCTCTGATTTTCTACAAAATGACTCCAAATAAACATCTGTACGGTTGAACCTTGGACACTGTGGGGCTTTCCACAGGACTAAACATGCATCAAACACTTTTAGTATTGACAAAGCAAGCTGACATTAAAGAGATAATTTAAGTCATTAAACTGTAATTTTAACTCAAGTTTCAGTTGTAACAGGATAACGAAGTAACAACATCCTTTTACTTTGATTCATGCTGGTTTGTTGCTACTAGCACTGACTGTCCAGTCGTACTTTCTATCTGGCAGACGAGGGTTTAAAACAACACATTACTAAAAGCAGGCTTTGGCAAAAATTGTTTGGGACGTTGTGCAATTAGTCTCCCTGGATATTGATCCCACCTTGTTTGTTTACTTGCTTAGTGCTTCCCATTTGTGTGGCATTAAGAGCCATCTGTCACACAGAGAGAAAGAACATGGAAGGCAGCGAGTGAATGGGAAAACAATTTGTTACATGCACACTAGGTGCAGAAGGTGAATGGCAAAACTTCTGAGTGGAGACTTAATGCAACACAAGGGGAAGTGAATGTGGCAATGACACAGAGCATGAAATGTTCCTCAAAGTGAGCTTTTATGAAAAAAGGGGCGGGGGGTGGGGGGGGAATCACAGAAAGCCTAAAACCTTAAGTTCTTCTACCAACGTGACACCAGTTCGCTGGAGACGTTCACTTGGAGCAACAAGTGCTTGCAGTCTTCTTGTTCCTCATTTCCCTTTCCACCCCCACCCCACCTTACACTAAATTTTTCCTCTAAAGAAGTACGCAGTAATTAGAGAGCAGGGCAGGTGGAAGTACACAACTCAAGAGCCCAGCACTTCCTCACCCTCTCTCCTCCACAGGAAGATGGAAAGCGGGATGAAGATGCGCAGGAGGGCAGGAGAGGCTGAACGTGACTGGAGAGAAGAGAGTGGTAGAAAAATACAAGTAGGTAAAAAAAAAAAAAAAAAAGAAAAAATGGGAAGAGTGGGGGAGCAGCAGCAGGGCTTGGGAGCATATTGGGTCAAAGAAAATAAAACGTGTCATTTAGCCAAAGAAAGAAGATGAGAGTGGTGCAGGGCGGTGAGTGGTGGGGGCTGGAGCTGGGACGACTGGGTGAGGTGAAGGAGATGTAGAGGCTAGGTTAGCTGTTAAATAAGGTTGGGGTCAGAAGAGAGGGGGTGAATGCCCACCGTGATACAAATGAGGGTCTGAAGGCAGGGGGGCCACCCACGGTACAACTTGGCCAACAAAGGTGCTTCTGTCTTGGTCTCCCTCCTCCACAGACCTCCTTGAGTGGACGGGATTCCATTAGCAAGCTGCAGAACCTGGGGTCTATTCAAAGGCCCCGTCCAGACCCGAGCGAGCCTGTATGCGAGCAAAGACACACACACACACACACACACACACACACACACACACACACACACGTACACGTACACGTGCACGCGTACAGCAAACACACACACGCACGCGCTCATTCACAGTCACTCACCTACACACACCTACACACACACACACACACACACACACACACACACACACACACACACACACACACACACACACACACACACACACATACACAAACACGGCTAATTAATCCTCAGATTACCCCGCCAATTATTACCACACTTGTACTAATTAGAAATTATTTAAAGCATTTCCCAATTAGGGTTTACGTGCTTGGTTGGGCAGGAGTCTGCCTCGGCAATCCAACTGGTTTAGCAGCGGGCGGGGAAAAAAAAACCCTGTTCGCTCATTCGCAAACACCTCGTGTGTGTATGTGTGTATGTGTATGTGTGTGTGCGTGCACATGCGCCAGGAGCTCCACGTATTTCTGGGTCCGGCTGTGGTAATCAGGCCGTCTCGGTACAGACGAGGGGGATGAGGACGGGCATGAGGAAGAAAGAGAGAGAGAAATAAAACAACAAAGACGGGCTCCTTTAGTGGAACCGCAGTACTGTAGGTCGCTCTTGTTAGGGCTGGGGACAGTGATTAGGAGAGGCCACAATGAGACCTGCCGGGGAACACATGCCAATTAGGTTACCAGGAGAACCGCAGGCCCTCATTGCTATGGGAAACCCTCCAGACTCCATACAATACTGCCCCCTAACACAAACATATGTAGTATATTTTCACCTCTTTGGGTATATAATGGAATGGGAAAGAGGAGTGCTAAGTAATGGTGGTGGAAAACAGGTGTTGACAATCTGGCAGAGTAAAAAAAAAAAGAGCAACAAGTAGGAGCGTAAAAAGGAAACAATAAAAGTCCAGGCTTGTTCATATAAGGATAATATTTGTCACTAAATGTCACCTCTTAATGACATAACCTCATAAAAAGCCATGGGAAAGTAAAGCCAAATATAAATATGTCTAGATGTAAAATATGATCTAGATCCAGGAAATTTTCTTCAAAATAGTTCAAGTTCGAACCAATCTAATAGACGAGGAGCATCTGTGAATATCAGTTTTCATCTGTTAGACTCTCATTTGATTCAGCTCTGGAGTTTGACTGGGCTGTTCTCGAATCTTGAATCTCTGCTCCAGTCTCAAGTATGTAGCAGCCCAGTGACAAGTTCTTATGTTGGTCTTAACATGATTACTCTGTCAATAAATAACTCAATCCATCTACACATCAAATTGGTTTCTTGATCTCTGTTGAAGAAAAGCATATTCACAGCATTATGCTGCTACAGTAACCTTTCACCTCAGACATGGCGCGTCAGATTTACACACAGGCCAAAACATTCAACTCAGCCTCTTCTGACCAGATCACCTTCCTCCATATTTCTGCTCTTATCGGCAAATGACTTGAGACCAATTTGGTAAAATGTTCGAATAATTCTTTTTTCCACATAGAGGTCAGATTTGGATGTGTGTGGCTGGTTGCTATTGACTAACAGGTGTCCATAGTTTGGCTAATCTCTGCAGGCTTGGTACCTTCACAGTTGTGCAACATTCTCCGTTTCGGAAGATGGATTGAAAGTGCTCTTACGAAATTTTTAAAACTTGTCTCTATGTCTTGTTTTCAAACTGTTGTTGGTTCAATAATGTTCAAACCTCTGAGGCCTTAACAGAACAGGCCTCAGCTGGATTCATTTACAGTATGGAGGACTATCGGTTACCAATTAGATGACCTATCCAATCATTGTCGCTTTTCCTTGAAAAGTTGCAAAAGGGGACTGGCACTGGTCCTTGGTGAGAGGTGGGGCTTGGACAGGTCACCAGGTCATCACAGAGACACACAGCCATGCACACACACATTCACACTTCCAACATGCAAAATAAATTACTAATGAAAAAGAAAGGGAGGGTTGAACACTTTTGAAAGGCACTGCACAACAAACAAGCGTCTGTGGGAGAAGTGGGTCTTCAGGGGAGAATCATAGGCAGATAGAATTACAGGCTCACCCATGAGTGACGTGTAAGCCGCAGAGACGCACTCAAATGTTTACAGCACTCATATTTGCACAACCACGATGTTATCGGCTCTCGTCGTAACGCTCAAAGCCTTTGTTCTGACTTGCATGTCTGCAAATGCAATAAGCAGGGGGGGGGGAAGATAGCAGTGGGACAATGTCGCCTGCAATTTTGTACTGAGAAAGCAGTGACATGGCCCATCCAGGCAGGCAGGCGGGCGGGTGGACACAGGGTGTGGGGTGGAGGTGGTGGTGGTGGGGGGGGAGAGACTCTCACTGGAATATTTGCGCTGATGTGATGATGGCTGAGATGTTGATTAATGTGCACGGTCCTTGTTATTAAATAAACAGGGTGAATACACAAAAATATTGAATAAATTAGAGCGTGAACCGATCTCCTCTGCAACATCCAGCTCATTAGAATGCATGAGGAAATGATGTTCTGATTGCGACAAGAGTCACTTATTAAGCCATGTTTGTCCCCAGCCAGAGCACGTAACCCCCCCACCCCCCCACCCAGCCCCACCCCGCCTCCTCTTAGCCCCCAAAACACTTACCCCCTCACGCTTGCTACGTACTACAAACCGAACCCCTCCCTGCTGCACACTAAAAGCTCTCCGACTTAACTTTCAGCTATTCCCCACGGACATCACCAACAAACCACAGACCCTCTTTTCACCTCGTCCCCCCCACCCCCACTTCCTCCCCACACACCCTCCATGAATACCCCCCTCCCCTCCTGCTGCCCCAGCCCCCTCAGCCACCACCTCCTCCTGTTCTGCTGCTCCTCTGCTGGGATCTGTGTCATCATTTTAATTAATTTCTAATCAGGCGAGAGTAAACTAATCACGGGAGGCGTTAAACAATGACAGCTCTGCCTGCTCAGCCTCACACTGGGAGCTGCCACGGCTGCTCTGCATGCTGAGAGGAGCCGCGCTCTGATAAACAGCTCGGCGCAGACAGGGCTATCTTTACTCATCTCCTCGCTTATACATGTTAATATGGAGTGCAGTGCAACGCCTGCATGGCTCGGTTTGCAGACCGGGCAGGTTGCGAGCTCTGATTGATTGGTGCTAGATTAATTATATTTGTATTATCACCTTTGTTGCCATTATTGTGCCGCGTTAAGGCACACAGATTTGTGACTGAATAAGCACATCAGTTCACAGACGTGTGATGGAAATGCATGTAAATGATCAGAATGGACAAATAAATAGCCTAACCCCCTCTGAATGGAACAGTATGTATGTGCTTAGAATGGCGCGCACAAAGACTGCAGTTATCTGTAGGCGGCCAGATCCCACCACCAAGGCTGAGCCATTCTGAAAAACAGACAGACGGAGGCAGAAGGGAGAGAAAGAGAGCACTTTTGGGCAATACATTAACCGAGAAAATGTAACAAGCAAGCACTGATTAACCTCTTCCAGGCTTACCTTGCGCCTGAAATCCCTTAAACCAACAGGAGCTGATCATAATTGGCAAACTCTAACTATGTGATTAAATCACAATGAGCCTGATGACTGATGATGACAAAAAATTAGGTTAATGACCACTATCACGTCGCTGCCGGGAGGGAACTGTTATAGGAGCATTTGTAATGTGGAAGAAGAGCGTGATTGGCACGAGTGAGCTCTTCGTAGTGCAAACTTGGCTCAAATGGATGAAGATGGTCGAATGGTAACCTCCGCCATGTGTACAAATGTGGTTGGATTAGCCTGAAATAAGCTAAAATTTGAGTGCACCGTCTTCTTCAAACAACTTGAAGACTAGTTGATGTGTTGTGATGGTGGTAGGAAATGCCAATGTGTGTGACTTTGCTAGTTTCAAATTAAGGAGCAACGCAGTTGAGGGAGACATCCACCACTTTTTATGAATGACAGGAGCAAGTGGTTTAATTTGGGTGCATTTATTCAACCGCCACAATGAAAAATATCTGATTTTGGCAAAACCGCTAGTGGCACAATTATTGGTACCCCTAACAGTCCCGTTACAATGACAATAACTGAAGCTTTTTGTAATTAATAAAAACTTTTTAAACGGCCAGATTTCTATAAACTTTTAATTAATAACTTGGTTATTCCATAGGGTGTAAATATGGTTTTGAGGTCTGATCATTTTTTCCAGGAGACAAAAATGATTTATCTTTTATCTTTAAAATAATTCCTCATGGGAGTCTCCATTAAGACCCTTGCATATAAACTGTTTGTTTTGATTGGTTTTTTCTGCAGCAAACACTCCAGGTGGGTTGGAAGCAAATTATAGCATGAACATGTGGAAAAGCATCTGCACTGTTAAGCATGGAGGGGAACCTGTAATACTGTGGGGCTACTGCTTTCTAAAGGTCCCTTGTAAACTTGTGTTTGGGACTTTGGGCATTGGAAATGTTTTGAAATACCAGAGTCTCTTACTGCAGTAGATCTAAAACATTTGTTTGAAGTTTTTAAAACATCCAAATTATGATTACGCTGCAGTAATGAAACCCCCGCCTGAATAAACTGATAAGTTTTACGTGGCGTGTCATCAAATATAACTTGGACTCTTTGGCTGCAGTTACTTGAATTTTTGCTCTTTTGAGTTAAAGTCATGTCATCCAGAACTTGTTTTGCACAAATGTGTCTTGTTGTACAGAATAGAGTTTCTCTAATATTCTAATCTGGTTATATAAGGTTTGTAAATATCATTTCTAAATTACATGCATCAAAATGCTGACTTTTAGAAAGTCCAGATGATTCGTTGTCCAGATGCATCCTGGTTCCACTCAAAGCCCTTAAATATTGGCAATTGGTCTGGGAGACGTAGCCCTCATTAGCCTATAGCCGATGGGTTCCCAGACTCTCGAGGTTTCTCTAGGTGTTAGAAAGAAAGAGGCTTTTATGTCTCCCTCATCAAAGCTTTGTAATTGGACCTGATTTCTCCTGCTAGCTCCACGGCAACCGATGACCATCGACCTAATGACCAAAGGCGACTGGCAGAGCTACACAACATGCAAGAGCGGAAATGCACTCACTAATGTCGGTTCAGTTTTGCTCTCGTAAACTTTAAATAAAGTCCTGCAACATCAAGGCATGAGACTCACAGCAAAACCAAAGTTTAAATGAAGTGCATTGCAGGAAATGAGGATATTTTTGGAAAACATACAGAGAGACGGAGTGTGTTTGAAAAGATTTTTTTTTAACAACACCCCCCCCCCTCTCCACCTCCTTCCCTTGCTCTCTTTGCCAAGTATTAGATTCCCATGCCAACCGCTTCCCTGGGATAGAATAAGGATTGCGGAGGTGGGAAGCTGAAACCCTTCCATAACATGTCAAACAACGCTGGAATCCAAAATGCAAGAGAGATGGGGGGTGGGAGGGGGGTTAGAGGCAGATTTTCTATGGGGAGAAAGAAACTGTCACATCATCAGATTGGTTATTCTAAGTGGAGGGATGTGGGTATGGGGGCGGGGAGTGAGGGGCGGGGTGGCAGAGGCTTGGGCTGGCAGGATCTGGCACGGATACACGATGGCAGTATTTCCACTAAAATAATCAGCCCCCAGGCTACGGAAAGGGGGTGAGGAGGAGGGGGAGGGGGCGGGGGGGGGGGGGGCGGGGGGGGGGGCGAGAAACAGAGAGGTTAGGGAGTTTAGGGGTAAGGGGACACAGAAATGTG
>CAEGAF010196774.1:0-20793 GCA_903067075.1 Micropoecilia bifurca
TTCAAACTAGAATATGAAGCCTAGATCTTCAGCATATAGAGTTCACACAAACATTTGTACAGTTTCAGTCATGTCACAGAGTTGTACAGCGAACACTCCAGTCGTGGGGAAGTGGATTAGAGTTTCAGAGATGAGCTTTTTGGTCTGAGCTCTTCAGTAAACAGCAGCTTACCCTGTGTACAGGAACACAGTTCAGTTCAATCCAGGGAGGAATACTTTATGAACCCCGGAGGGAAAGGAAACGTTGCTGTAACTCGCATCATATTGGGGGTTTGTATTATTAGAAAATTCCCACCTTTATGTTGAGTGCATAATGTTGAGGGATAATATTCCATTTGAGAGTGTCCCGTCTTTAGCACAAATGGCAACAACAAGGTAATACATTCTGGTTAATATTGGGCCAGTTTTACTCATCGGACCAAAACCAGTATGTTAAAGCAAGACTAACATCGGTCAATACCGATGTAGATGCTGATATCCTGTTAGAATGGACCAATCCAAGTTCTGACCAAAATCAAATTGAGAATCTGTAAATGAAAAGTGATGTTGTTCATATATCCTATGGAAGCTCATTACCACCATGAAAGAAACATTAAAAATACAACAGGAAATCATAATTGTATTAAAGTCATAATTAAATTATTTTGACTTTTTAAGTCATAATTATGAGATAGAAAGCCAAGCTGTTTCTCAGAGGGTCTCCAGTATGTCATAATCATAATCATAACTTTATATTGCATAACTATAATGTTGAAATTCATAATTGTGATTCTAAATTCTAGAGTTATGACTCACAGTTGAAATTATAACTTGACATTGCATAATTATAATATAATTATGACTTTATATCTCGTTAATATAACTTTGAATCTGATAATTGTCTTTAAAACTCAAAAATATGAATTTCTGTTGAACCTTGATTTCTTTCTTTCTTGATGGAAATGAGTTTCCATTCCATCCAGTCTGAGGTTAATCTATTTACCAAAAAATGGGAAACATCATATTGCCTATTATATCACAGAAATATAATTTTCCTTCCGTCTCACAGTTAAGCGCTCCTGTCTGTTCACTCGTCTCATTAAAACCTAAACAACATGCATCAACGTTCTTTCTTGTAATTAAACCAGAGGTGACAAAGTTAATATGCAAAGGCCTGTTTTTTTAGATTTCAGCTTTCTGTGCAATCTTGCTGCCTCATTTTTCCAGTAACATCTTTTTCTTTTCCTTTCTCTTATTTTTGTCTTCCCTTCTGTTCTTCCTTTCTTTATTCAACCACCTGCTGCTTCCAAAAAGTTGGTAAGTGGAAAGTTGGCAAAGAAGAGTGGTAGACTGCACTCCTCTTCTTTCCTCGCCCCTCAAATAATCTCGTCACAGCAATCCCTCTCCCTAACTTTGCTTGCAGTTAATCAGATCCTAATTTCCTGGGTTACCTCTGTGTCTCCTGGTCCAGCTCACCTCAGTGTTAATGCCTCTCTTCCCCAGATTTCTTTCCCTTTAGACAGCCTTCTTGCCCTGCATCTGTCCCCCTCTAACCTCCTACGTGCCATCCTGTCGTCAAAACACGTTTTGTCCGGGAGCCGATCCTCATCCCTCCAATTCTCTGTCCAAGTCATCTCCAAAACACGAAGAGATGCGGCCATCAAACCGACTCGATTTTGGATTGTGCCAGCCAAGAAAAAAGTTCAGCGGTAGGGCAAACGATTGCTGCCAAGTACTTCTGGCACGCTGCAGTCTCCTGGGGGGCAGCATGAAGATAGAGGTTATCACACTGCCTCAGGCTCTCTGGGGGCATCAGGGATGCCATAGCTGTACTAATACAACAAAATCCAGGAATAAAAAAGGAGGAAATATTATTTCCCCTGACAAAATAACCACTGAAAGGAATTTTTGGCACTTCAGCAATTCTGCAGCTATTTTTTTGAAAAAACTACTTTTCAATCATCAAAGCAACGCTGAATAAAAGATGAACAGAAAAAGGCTCGAAAATGTTAAGTCAAGCAAAAATAGATATAGCAAGATAGAAAGAAAAGTGAGATGGAGTATTAGGGCCATTCTGGATAAAAGAAAAAAAATAATAATTGACTACAGAGAACATTTCCACCAAAAAAAAATACCAGAAATTTTTAGATTGCAATTAATATTCACATATTAGAAAAATATTGATACTCTTATTACAGAAAGTTGGACATTTGCAACATAAAAATTAATCCATGGGAATGGATTAATGTAAATTTTACATTTTAATATTGTAAAATTTACAATATTAAATCAGGTGTTTTGTAATTCATTCTCATGAGAAAAAAAATGTGTACGTTTTCCTGATTATATCATAAAATCAGACATTTGCAGCAAAAATACAAGAAGTCATCTAAGACTGAGGGGTTAAATGGAGGCCAGTAATAATCAATTAACCCATTATGAACTCAAATCATTTCCATTTGCATGATTTATCATTTTTTTCCCTCTTTTCTCTCTCTTTCTACCAGAAGCTGGACAATAAAACGTTTTCAGTCCGGTGTTTTGGTCAGAACCAGGAATTCTTTAACAGAAACTTCTTAATTCATCTTATTTGTTGTTTCTGTTTTGCTTATGTATTGCTGATATTTAAAATGTATTCCAGTTCCAGTGTCACATGTTCATTAGAATTTGAAGTTTTTTAATCTTTCGGAATATGTTCTTGTTTTTTTATGCTGTTACCATTGTTACTTGAAAATGGTCTTAAAACAACAATATTATCATTAATTGTTATAAATTCTGGGAAAAGTATTCTTCTCCTTCTCTTCCTGACTCAGAGCAGACAGTACTGTCTCTGGTCCTTTTACCTCTGAAACCTGCAGAGGCAGAACATGACTTGTCACCTTCGCCGCCAGAGATCAGAGTTTAGTCTGGCTTTCCTTTAATCCATCAAAGGTTCAGCAGAAGCGTTTGATGTCATCTCTATATGCTCTATGTCAAAGCTTTTCACTCTGCAAACAACTTCAATCTTTTGTTGTCAGCAGCTCTGCCTTGTTCATACTGCAATGTTGCCGGTTTGTTTAACCAACTGAAGAACTTTCACATGATAATACAGTATTCAAGCTGAGACTGAGCTCTGACTCATATTCTCTTTGATTAGCGGTTCCTCTCTCCTTCACCTCACTTTATGATCTTTCTTTACTGTTTTCATCATCTCACAGGACCCTTGTGCAATCATTGTCTCACCCACATTGGAAAAATATATTCAACCCCTTGGAATGGAAGGTCTCAGAGCCGAGACGGAGTCTTTATGATGCAGAGACAGACTCAGAATCAGCGTCTGCTCTTTTTGAAGTGTCTGCACCGCTTCACTCCCTGTAGACCAGGAGAAAGCGTTAGAGCTTTAAATTGAAAGGCAAATTTAGTTCACGCTATATGTGAGATTCTCATTCCACAGGTTGCATGAATTGCATGTCGAATGTAACATTAAAGTAATCATGCAAGTCCAGTTTTGAGCAAGAGGCTGTTTTTTACACTGTACAACATGCGTGAATCCATGCAATAAGGAGGCATAAAATATGATACTGGTTAAGGTTTCATGCCTCCATAACTAAAGATAATAATAGTTCACCATGAGCTACGTTCAGCATTCTGTTAGTGGTTCTTTTACAGCTTTCACCACACGTGCACATTTTTGTTTTGTGGTTTCGTTATTAAAAAAAGAAGCTGTGTAAGCTGAAATATCCCCGGGCAAAACAAGAAGCACCTCTGAGTGTCGGAGGCGATGCTCTGCAGCACTTCCTGACCTGCAGAAAATTAGTCAATCAATATGGCATCAGACATTTGTTCATATAATGTCACTAGGAGGCGAGGCTTAATAGATGGTGTGGGTGTTTGGAGAGAAAAAAAAGCAGTCGATGAAAAAGCCATGAGTTCAAACTAGAATATGAAGCCTAGATCTTCAGCATATAGAGTTCACACAAACATTTGTACAGTTTCAGTCATGTCACAGAGTTGTACAGCGAACACTCCAGTCGTGGGGAAGTGGATTAGAGTTTCAGAGATGAGCTTTTTGGTCTGAGCTCTTCAGTAAACAGCAGCTTACCCTGTGTACAGGAACACAGTTCAGTTCAATCCAGGGAGGAATACTTTATGAACCCCGGAGGGAAAGGAAACGTTGCTGTAACTCGCATCATATTGGGGGTTTGTATTATTAGAAAATTCCCACCTTTATGTTGAGTGCATAATGTTGAGGGATAATATTCCATTTGAGAGTGTCCCGTCTTTAGTTTTTCAGCACAACATACACAGACAATTGTTGGCCTCATGAGCCAGGGCAGATTCAGGATGCATCCACACCAGCCCAGTTCAGTCCGCTGTAATCCAACTGCTTCATTTGACTAAAAGGTCCATTTATTGAGATGTGAATGCATAATCAAACTCTGATGTGGACCAAAAGAGCAAATTCCTAAAAACCTTGGCCTCAGTTCAGTTGAAGTGAACTCTGGTGTGATTTTAATGCATATATGAAAGCCAAACAGACCAGGAGCAGTAAACAGACTACTGCACAGGGAATTCTGGGTAAATACAACTAAAACAAACATGTGAAGTCTAGCGCTGGCAGGAGACATGGTCTTTTACCAAAAAGAGAGAAAACGTACTACCGCTAAAATCTGATGTCACTCCAATTTTGTTTAAATTTAGTGATGAAATCTGTGCTCAGTGTTTTTTTGTTTGAGTTATTCGGTTCTCCCTGTGCATGGTGGGTTTTCTCCAGGTACTCCGGTTTCCTCCCACAGTCCAAAAACATGACTGTCAGGTTAATTGGCCTGTCTAAATTCTCCCTAGGTGTGTGTGTCTGTATGGTTGTTTGTCCTGTGTGTCTCTGTGTTGCCCTGCGAAAGACTTGCAACCTGTCCAGGGTGACCCTGCCTCTCGCCTGGAACGTTAGCTGGAGATGGGCACCCGTCTCGGCCCCACTAAGGGACAAGGGTGTACAGAAAATGGATGGATGGAGGGAGTTTTTTTTATTGTCTCCTTTAGTGGTTCTTGGTACAGTGCCCCCACAGGCCAGAGGCAGGAACAGGTTTTTCAGTTGGTTTGGTTGCAGAGGCGGCTCCAGAATTTTTTTCCTGCAGGTGCTAAGGGGGAGCTAAGCATTTTACTGAGGGTGCTGTGATGGATCTGTTCTTCCCTATAGTTATCAACACACACGCATTAGTATTGTTATTTTTCAGACTGGTTTGCATTTATTTGACACGTAGACATCAGCACAAAGCCTTAGCCAGATGACTTCCAGATAATATTACATTGTTTAAGTTATCAGCATTTATGACAAAGGGGAAACCCTAGTATTGACTCTACATCAATCATTTGAAGCACCATGTTGTAGATCGGAAGTGAGAATCGGGAGCATTGAACTGAGCTGCAAAAGTTGTTTATGTGAAGGTAACACCCCTGGTTGGGGCTCAGACAGCCTGAAACAACTAACTTAGAAACCGGCCCATGCCATCTCCTCCCTGAAGTGTTGATCAAATTATCGACTTTGCCTGAATTCACGCCACATGATTTATGTCACTATGTCATAAACAGACTGAGCACCGGTAGCAACTGAATTCAAAACAAAGACTGACACGACGAGCTAATGCCAACACAGGACTTTGCAGTTCTACTGTGCCAGCAGACTAACTAACCACAGACATGCAAACGTGAAACTTAGACAAGGACCCGACAAAGAACACAGACAACAGGTGGGACTAAACACACAGGAGTAATGAAGGGAACGAGACACAGCTGGGAAACAATCAACGGGGAAGACGCAGAGAGACTCACAGGGAACAGGACCACACAGAAAAAGCTTAAAAATAAACACACAGAAACACGGATCATGACAGGGGGAGGATTGCTCCAGGCTATATGGGGCGGAGACGGCATCATGTCAATTGTTTCCTGGAAATGATAATATATATAGACAAAGTTCAAATTCTCTTGTGGGATGGGTGGGGTTTTTTGGTGTTTTTTTAACTCAGTATATAATAATTTATTTTTATTTTGTGTCTTTTGATGAAAAAGCTGCAACAACTACATATAAGTAATGTCAAATTGGATTAAAACATTTTTTTTCTGATATTTTCTGGGGGTACTATGACTTTCCCAGGGGCAGCTATAGCCCCCCCCCCCTAGCACCGCCACTGTTTGGTTGATATGAGTGCGGTGAAAATGAACCTCAGCAGCTGAAAATGGAACAAATGTTGAAATTTTGGTCCCAAATCAAAGCTTGTCTGTTGGACTGTCAGGTATGAAAACAAACTAAATGTTAAAACTTAAGAGTTCCAGATGACTGTTGCTCTAACTAGTTATGCTTCTGCTTTAAAGACTGAATGAAATCTAATATAAGTTTTCATTAATAACAGTTCAAGGCAAAGTCAAAGCCCAGAGAATTCCACTTTATATTTATTATTGGGGATTTGAAATGGGACGTTCATGTAAAAACCTCTCAAACATCTCACAGCTGAAAGTGAAGAGAGGGAAACTTTCCTCAGGCTGAAGTCAGAAGCTCCTCACTGAAGACAAAGGGGCTAATCAGTGTTGTATAAAGTACTGAAATCTCAGAGTCAAGTAAAAGTTTAGGTTCCTCTCCAAAATATGACTTTGGTAAAAGTCCAAGTCACTGACTGAAATGTTACTTGAGTTAAAGTCTTAAAGTATCAGAATTTACTTGTACTTAAGTATGGAAATTACTGTAAAAATGTATGTACTCAAGTAATGTAATGAAAAGTATAACTAAAAAGTAAAACAAGGCAAATGCAGTTTGAATGACATTTTTTTATATTTTGGTAAACTTGTCAAATACAGTTAAAGTAATAAACACAACCAGGTGCAGGCAAAATTAAACCTGCTAATAGATAAACCTGCTAATAGATAAACCTGCTAATAGATAAACCTGCAGGCATTATTTGGTTAAGAGAATTAGGTGCTTTACCTACAAGGTTAAAGGTTAACTTAACCTGCTTTACAACTGAACCAGCTTCTGACATGAAACACATATATGGTTCATATCGTATGGGGCTCCATTAGTGTCCGACTTTGTTGCAATCAATCAGTAGGTGGGTCAAAACTCCAGGGTTCTCTCTCTCTTTTTTTGTAACGAGTAACTAAACCACACATTGAAAATGTATCGGAGTAAAAGTATGAAATTAAGTTCGTAAATAAAGTGAAGTAAAAGTGAAAGTTATCAAAAATTTTCATACTTGAGGAAAGTATGAAGTACTCCAAAATATACTTAAGTAAAGTATTTTTACTTCGTTACTATACAACACTCGGGCTAATGCTAGCTGCTGGGGGGCAGGATGTTCCATTTTTTATGCTGTAAATATAAAAGCACTCAGAGAAAATATCAACATCTTTCTCAGTAAAACCTTCAATAATTTAATTTAAAACTCCTCTGGATAAAACAGGTTCCCTTTGATAATACACCAACGTCTACCTTTTAAGCTACAATTCAAGGTTAGACATTTTGATATTAACCTCAAGGAACAACATGCTACCTCCACATGTTCTGTCATCTTTGTTGAAAGCTTCATTTGAATCATTTAAAGTAATGCTGGCAGGACTCCTGCTGTGTGTGTTTGGCTGTGTGTTCACGGATGGCCTGTGGTCTCCAGTTTTGCATTTTTCACGGCTACCTTCGGCATTCCGACATCGCCACGCTGTGCTGGGAATTGCAGTGCGGAGTCCCGAGAGACAGGAAGTTGTGTCACCGTTCCAGAGGAGTTTGTATGCTGACGTTCTCTGGTGAGGCACATCCACCAGCCGAACGTAAACACACTGAGACAGCCTGTCTGTTTCATTGAGGGTAAATTAAAATTCCGGGGAGAAACTGAGCTCCTATGATTTTTATGAGGCTTCGTAATGCTTAACCGTCTGAGAGAACATGAAGTTTTGGAATCCTGTATTGAGATTTTGTGTTTTACACATTCCTTGGTGTCTCTGTTGCTCTAATGCATAGAGACACTATGCAGCTGCAGTGTTCTGGATGGACGCAGCCGTGGTGAAACTTTCCTTTTGAAGAAAAGGTGCAGCTAATCATTTAAAATCAGATGAAAAGACTCCGCGGTTCAGATTTGTTGTGTTTACAGTCTGTTGTTACAGTCTATAAATAAAATCTAGATCACATTTAGTATCATTTCAAAGATTTACTGTTGCAGCCAAAAATTACATAACAATACCATGACTGAATTTAAATAGGAAGGCCCTCTAAACTATAACAGACCATAATGCTTTAAGTCAGTGTAAATGTTCTTTTATTAAATGCACAAGCAATGACAAAAATTTCTATTTTTGGCTGTTTTAACTGCTGGAAAAAATATTTGCCCTTTTACAGATTTTTTTCTACTTTTCTGCCCCTCCCCAACACTGTCCAGTGTCAACTAAATAATCAAAATTTTATATCAGAGAAAAAGCCTCACAGTGGGATGTTAACACTTTGCTACAAATACCTCTTACCTGCCAGCTACCATTGTACTCCTAACATGAAGGCATAGGTTAATTAGATGCAGGTGTGCTTCATTGACCCCTGCGTCCCAATATGTCCCCCCAACTGGAACACCGCTGACTCGCTGGTTCATATGCATTCAGGAATCACCAACATGTCATTCAACAGGTTCACAATGGCTGCTATTCCTGCAGGCTGCAGCTGCTGGAGGTGAAGGATAAATGATGTTGCACACAGTTGGCTCCTTTCTGCACATGGCTCATATTACACTCTATTTCAGTCACTTTTGTAATCACATCATCAGACATGATTAAACAAAGCCAGCAAATTGAGTACCTCGTAGAAATAACTGAAATTGTCTTGCTGTCTTCTACTTCATCCAATCAGAAGAGGACAGGTTAGGTAGGTCAGATCTCTGCAGGTGTGAACCTAAACCATGACACCATCTTGGACAGCCTCACAAATTGTGGGAAATTTTCATAACAAAAAGACTCATTTTACAGTCCTATAATGCAGTAGTGGGTTACATCCAAAGCATGAGGACAAGTATATACATGTATTTATCACTTCTTTGACATGAGTGTCTTGAGAGCTGCCTTCAGACTATTGTGGGTCTCTAAATTCCTTGGCCCAGAACAGTAAAGTCCATTAATGCAGATGGACACAAACCGAAATCTTATTGAAGAAGAACATTTTATGTATAACACAAAGTATTTGTCTTTTATTAATACGGTTTTTGCTGCATTTTAATTTCATGGGACCTCAAACATACAGCAATAATTAGAAAAAAGATATGCCAAATATAGAAAATAAAAACATTAATAATTTTGGAGATAATAAATAAAAATAAAATAAAATATGGCTTACTTAAGTTATAAATCCAGTAAAAATATAATCCAATTTTGTATTTTCAGTTTTAAAGAAAGTATCATTTTTGTGGGCTGCTTGTACTTGTAACTTAATAATTGGAAGCAGGTGACAAGAAGTTTGGACACCGTTCCATCATACAAAGAGAATTTTAAACAGCCGCAATAACCTTACACTCATAATTAATGTTCTTTTGTTACTGTTAAGGCAGGCGGGTGGAGTGTGTAAGTGCAGCCACCAGCTGCCCTCCTGCTGGCCACAAAATGCTAACCTACTGAGACAAAGTGTCATGAATGGAAGTAGAAATAATGTTAATGGCCTGCAGACCTCTGTGAAGGAGAAGTTGGACATGAGCAAAAGATAAACTGGAAATTACCTCATCAAAATGGCTTTTTAATGCTCTATCTGAAAATATCAGTTCACTAAGTAATGGACATTATTTTATGTCAGGAAAAGAATCTGTTTTTTCCCCACTGTGGTTTAGAATTATTTTCTTGTTAATGTACAAACATGTCCATTGAAAAAAATAATTTTGTTTTTCTTAGCAGACAGTGAGAATTATCTCTTTAAAGGATAGTTTGTGTTTTGAAATGTTTTTTCTCCAGAATTTGCAGAATCCGTTTACACAATAAGCTATGAAGAAATATGACTTACATTACAGACAGTCAGACTTAAAGTGTGGCTATGAGGAGGCCAGGTCATAAAACCAAGCACACCAGCCTCCCGGTCGGTGTGCTGGTCCTGTGTCTGTCTAGTTCATCTGGAGATTTAAACTAATGTTAGTATGTTTCATCATTACATTTACAAATAAGATGGAGGTTTTGACTCAAGATACTGAACACAAACCAAACTGCTGAAATGTACTTTTTTGCCTAATTGGCCACAGAGCATGAAGGTTAAAATTGTTTAAATGATTTTCCCCTCACATATTAACTTGTTGCAAATAATAACCACCATATTATTTTTGCTTCTGTATTCTTGCTAGCTTCCACATATTTATAATATTTTTATGTCTTACTTTCTTCTTTTCTTTTTTGTGCAAACAAGCTCATTATTCTATATGTTTGCCTCCCCCTCAGTTCATCCTTATTAAAGATGAATCTCTGGGTATATGAAGACATAATCCTTGGTTTTTTTCTTTTCCCAGATATTTCTCTTGTGGTCATTAAAACACAGAGAAAAGATAAATTAATCAGGGATCAGTGCTCAGGTCATGTGGTGTTTTAAGTTGAACTGCAATAAAAGAAACACTTATTCTTGAGAACTGAAAGTAACTCCAGATATCCCCAGGTTCTTTAACAATCTGCTTCTACTTTATATGATAATTAATGAACACAGATGTAGAAATGCTCCATTATAAGTTCCATTAGTCTACAGGAGACAAGAGTCTGTGGGAGAAAACCCAGGCAGGCGTGTTTCCTGTGCTGAAAGTTCAGTTCATTTTTCTACACAGATAATACTGGTTGACTTAAAAAGAACACATCAATAAACACCTTAAAATTTTGTTATTGTGTCACTAATAGGGAGCTGAAATAATAGCTTCATATTCTGGGTCAGTGGAAAGCAGATTTACCAAGTGTGGATTAATGTTTAATTTCCAGTATATTTTATTTAGTGTTCAAACCAGACCAGGAAAGCAGGAGGGCAATAAAAGCCAACCAGAACATGGAGGGTCTCACTGGGTGCTGAAGAGGTTTTCTGTGTCGCTTTAAGACTTAAGTTTATCGTTATGTGATGTTTGTTCTCTGGCTGATGTGAAAGTGCAGAAGGTTTCTTTGGTTCTTCATGTGATGGTTTTAGCTGACATTTACCATGTTAGTCACATGCTAAGGCTAACTGCGTCTAGCCTGGTGGGCTGCTAAGCTAAGCCAGGAGTGAAGGAACCTCACATTAAGACCCTCCATCATAACTGAGGTACACAGTTATGTAAACCTTAAGTGTCCAGAACATTTACTAAGATATGTAGTAGAATTTTACTTTAAGAGTAGAGTTTGAAAGTATGTAAAACATTTCTTCTACCACACACAACATGCTAGAGATCACTTTCTTCATGAATGAACGAGTGTAAGAAAGTATGAACATTATCCTTATAGCTGGATTGTTGACAATTCAGTTTTTGTTTTCCTGCTTTTGGGAGAGATGGAGAGTCATACAATATAGACTGAAGGAGAGGATAGACAGACTGAAGCTTGAGGGATGACAGCCATCTGGTAACCTCTGTCTCTCTTCATCCCGCTCGTCTTCCTCACTCTCCTCCTCTATGTTCTCTCTCCATGTCACTTCTCTGTGCCCTCAGCACTAAAACTCTCCGTATCACTTACCAAAACTACCCAAAGTCTCTTTTGACATGTCCAGCCTCTTCCTCAGTACAGTGGCAGGAGTTTTTGTCACTATGACGTAAACATTAAATATTTGTTTCTTAAAGGTCAATGCTGCTGGCCGGTCAGACGAAGTAGTTTGTTATTTTCTGTCATGAAGATTATTTTAATGCATAGTAATGATAATTTTATAGTTAAATAATTAAGAAAGTTGACTACCGGGCATAAAATGTTACAAAGTACAGTAAAATTGTGACAGATTAAGCAGAAGTGGAATCAAACTCCAGCTTTAAAACCCAGAAAATCACATGACATGTCTTTACAGCGGTAAGTTTTGTTTTTGAAATTATATTTGGGAAAATCTTAAATCATTTCCTCCAGTTTCACAGTGTGAAAAATGACAACTTGGTAGGTGTTCCACTTCTACATTACATAACCTACAGCCTGCCTCTACAACTGAGCCAGCAGAAACTCTGAATAGTTACCATAATAGGAAGGACAAACTAAGTCTAATGACAAGCAGGTAAAGGTGTATTCTTGCCAAAGTGAGCTGCTGATCAGGCTGATAATAAGCCAGCACTGCCAGCTGATAAGTCCCTAGAGGGAAATGATAAGGAGGGATAATGATTTTTTTTCAGCCTGCATGAGCTGCATGAGCTGAAAACAGAAGGACCAGCAGCAAACGTAAAGATTGGAAAGCAGTCTACAGAATCTACTGAGACTCACGCCAGCTGAACTGCTTCCAAAGTGAAGATGAGCTAAAATCCTAACTTTTGAGAAGTCTAGCGTAATTTTATTTCCACACTTTACAAGAAATTATGAAGATTTTCTTTTTTTGTTGAAAATAAAACTAAAACTTTAAGATTATTCCTAGAAACATCACATTATGCAAAACTGCACAGTAATGAATCTGATTTCCTAATGAGCTCAAATTATTTCTGTTTTAAATGGAAACAAATGAATTAGACGTAAGACAAAATGGAAAACTTGATATTACCAAGCTTTGTACATCTCTGCTCAGGGTTTACAGTCTGAACCTTCTGGCTCCACGTCGGCTGGATCCCCTTACAGCAAACTTCTTATCACCATGTTCAATCGATTGAATTGAGTTTATTTATAAAACATCAATTTAATTATAACAGATGACATCTTGAGGCACTTTACAATGAAAAGTCATCTCCATTCAGACAACATTCATTCAAATTTATCCGAGTTATCAAACTCAGTTAGGTTCAGTTTATTATTCAAATTAATTAAAAAGTTTCCATCTAAAGGAAACCCAGCAGATTGCATCCAGTCATGGAGTTGCAGCTTTCACTCCACCGAGCCACAGTATCATCTTGTTGATTTGAATCCCTCACGTGGAGCTTGCACGCAGCAATAGTGGAGGGAAAGAACTACCCGTTAACAGGAAATGGTATATGGACTGAATTTATATCGCTTTTCCAGTCATTTTGACCACTCAAAGCTCGTTGCATTAGAGTCCTTCACATTCATATTTATACACTGATACGCAGATCATTAGGCATTTTGGGGTTAAGTGCTTTGCCCAAGGGCGCATCAACATGTGGCAGGAGGAAACTGGAATCAAACCTACAACCTTTGGATAGCAAGACAACTACTCTATCCACACAGTCACATTCTCCCTGGAAGAAGAAACTTCCTGTAGAATCAGAACTAGAACCAGAACCAGAACCTGGCTTAGAACCAGCAGCCACCTGTCATGACTGACTGTGAGCTTGAGAAGACAGAGCAGAAAAACAAAAAGAAACTGTTTTCATTTTATTCTACAAAGATGTTACTAAAGCGAAGTTTATCTTTGTATCATATTTCAGCAACAAGTCAGTTCAAAGTGCTTTTCATCATAAAAACATCATACAGTCACCAATTATGAAACAAGCTGTAAACATTTCATTTTGTCAAATGCCATCATCAAAATCATCAATCAGGTCCAAATCAAATAAATATATTTGATTTGATTTGATATTATGAATCAAAGGCAACTCTAACCTGGTGGGTATTTGTACTTGATTTAAAGGAAGTCAGTGTTTCAGATGATTTTCAGTTTTCTGGAAGTTTGTTCAAGATTAAAGAAGTATAAAAACTGAATGCTGCTAGTTCTGGTTTTGTTTTGCTTCTTCCTGGTTTTAGTCAGAACTCCAGCAGCAGCGTTCTGGATCAGCTGCAGCTGAAAGTTAACACTTTTGAGAAATGCTAAATTCTGATCTGAAATAATAATAAAAAAACTTTTTTATAGCTTAAGCTAAAATAGAGGTAGAGTTTACAAATTAAAGAATAAATCAGCTCTAAAAGCCTCATCACTAATGATAAGGCAATAATATAACTAAAACAATGCAAATGAATGGAATGCCTTTAAGAACCAATGTTTTTGAGTGAATGTCTGCTGTCAGCTAGATGACTGGTTTCCTGCATGCTGTGACCCAGTGACTTACCACAGATGATGTTCAGTAACCCCAAGAGACTGGAGCAGTTTTGACATTTAGATCAGTGGTCACCAATCCCCCGGTCCACAGACCGAGTATTGGGGGCCGAAATAATTGGGGGCCGAAATAATTCTGGGTTTGCGTGGGCCGCACAAGAAATAATTAAATATTTCCGTTTCATGTATTATTTGAGTCTGACGGATCTTTTATTTTGAAAATCCTTTAACCGGATTCTCTCCGTTACTTACACGTCAACATTGAGCCACAAGCAGTAAAATGAGTAAGAAGCAGATCAGATGTCTTTGGAAAGTTTCTTAGCGAAGGGAAAAGACCCAAAGAAGAGACAGGAGGATGGATTTATCCCGACCGGTAGGTGAGTCTCACATTACAAGCAGCTCTGCATAACATGCGGCGACCGCTGCTAATGAGGCAATGAAGCTTCAAACTGCTTCACCATGTAGAGACCAAGCAGGATGTGGATATAAACAACACTTCAGGTGTCATTGTCTCTCATCAGTCCTAGATGGGACCGTCTCATTGCAGAGAAACAAGCTCAAGGCTCCCATTAGTCATCATCATGAGTTAATATTTTCACGAAAGTAAAATGTTCGGTTTGTTCCGCATCTCTATCTTATTTTGAAGGGATATGTAAACGTTAGCGACCAGTCAGAGAGCGCTTGATCAGTAATCGAAAGGAGATGAGTAGAGCTTGTGAGTCTTAACTCTGGTTTAGACGGAAAGATTTAAGAATGTTGGCTGATTCTCCAAACCTCTGTGACCACAGAGCTGATAAAAATCCAACAGGTTTGATCCGTTGGTGTGTCCAGCCACACAGCAGGAGCAACACTACACAAGAACCGATTTCACTCACAAACATCCAGATTCCAGAGGATAATCCAGTAAAACCCCAACATAGAATACGGGAATTTAGAATGACCAAACAGTGATGACATGTAGAAACAATAGTGATAGTTTGTCGAATCATTTTAAAAGACAAAAGACGTAACAAAAAGAAAAGGCAGTAGATAAAAGACGACGGGAGCAGCTGCTCTGTTTGATGCACTATGATTTAGAGGTGACTGTGTTTTTTCATAGTTAACATTTTTAACTGGAAAAATACATATATAATAACAACCTTTACATATAATAATAAACATTTTCACATATCATGTCCGATATCCAGACTCTCAGTTGCGCAATATCAGCTGTTTGGGATTCCCCTCCGTTCTTACATCACCGAGCTTTCTGATTGGCTACCTGTCACATTCAACAGGTTGAATTCTCGTTCCCAGTCGGGGAAAAAAACCACAGCCTGCAATAAAAAAGCCAGGACAACCCAAATTGGGCACATTCAGGAGGATTTAGCGGTAACACCAACCAGCCTTATCTGACGGATCCCCACCGACCCTCCCCCCCAGGCCACAGCAAAATTTCCAAGGCTTGACCGGTCCGCAGTAATAAAAAGTAAAAAGGTTGGGGACCACTGATTTAGATAATGCACACTCCTTTCAGACATGCATGTTCAAAACTTTGGACATTTCTGACACTTCATGTATGTTTTCTTGCTCCAAAAGTTCAATAAATTTCCCTCGGCTTTCATAAATAGTTAAAGTGAAGAATATATTTCTGGCCGATTCACTTTTATGGCTTCAAGGAATATCTCTGATGTTGAGATCGACCTTGCAAAGCAACAAAACACAAAATTAATTTATTTTAAAAGGAAAAACTACATCTGCAAAGTAAATCCAAACAAAAGCAAAGTGCAGAGCATGTGATTGGAGGCCTTGTTGTTCATCAGTTGTTAGTAAAAGCAGCAGATTTATTCTCATTGAAAAATGTATCTAATGTTATTAAAAAGCATGCATACAGCATTTAAATTGAACCTGGGAGTTTTCAAATCAACATATTTCCTTTCTGCACACAGCCTTACATCACAATTTTTATTCACATATTCAAAGTGATATTGATATTTTTAGGTACTCTGTCCATACTATATTATTTCTACCCTGTTTTGTTTTGATATGTCATAAATTATACCCATATTTTATTTTATTGTTTTTATGTCTCAAAACGTGGCCTTGCTTCATTTTGAAACTGTATGTGTTTGTTCAGATTGGTAGGTTGGATCTGGGTTGTATGGAGTTGTGGACTTTCTGTTTGTTTTCGGTTTCTGTTTAGTGCTTTTGATGTTTTTCTAAATTTGAAAATGCTTAGTGCACTTAGCTTCTTCTAAGTTTATTTTTCTGTTTTGTAAGCTTTCAGTTGAATAAAATTCTAAATCTGTGTATAGTTTTGGTTATTGAATGTTAAGAATCCTCCAGTTATTTAGATGTTTATATTTTAAAGCATTTAGTGTTAGCTCAACACTAAATGCTAAATGATTTAGGGTTAGCACAGCTAACTTTTCAGTTAGCCTTGTAAAACCACTGAATAATCTAGATAGTAAGGCAGTGTTGGTCATGTCTGCTACCGTATTGTATCTCTGCTCCATGAAAATGTCTCCACAGTTTGTTCTTAGTCTTCATTCTGAGTCTGAACAAGTAAAATGAGCCACAGAAACATCATTCTCCTTCATCATGTTGTCCTGTCCACTCTGATTTATGGATGAGGAAAAGACAGTGTAGATGAAAAACCTTTTATATACCTTGCTGCCACAGCAATGGTTGTCAGCAAAAACAAAACAAAGAGTGAAAGAAAACCGAGAACAGATGACGAAATAATGAAACAGGTCAGTGAAAGATGACATTCAGATTCAGCATTGAGACTGGCAACTCCGACTGCAAAGAGTTTGAGATGTTTGAACTCACATTTGAGCTCCCATCACAGAGCCATGGGTCTGTCAGCTGGGTGCCTGCAGCAGCATGCTTCCTGTCCGTCTGTCTGTCTGTGACCAGAGGTAGAAGAGCAGACTGAAGAGCAACGCAACCAACAGTGGAATTAACTTTTGTCCCTAAACACCAGATTGTTAAAACACTGGTGAAATTAAAATTGCTTAAACGTTAAGCAGCGCTGCAAACAAGCTAAAGTGAGAAAAAGAAGAAGAGTTGCCACTGTTCCTTCAGCTTTACCATCTGTCAAAGTCCCTTTATTCTTTCTCTAAAGACTGGCTGGCACTAATTGATGAAAGCATGTAACTAACTGCCTGCTCTCCACGTGTGAAAATAATAATGTCACTCCTCCGTGCCCATCTGCACAGTAAACCATTTCATTTTCTGACGGGGAGATAAAACAGGTGAGGACTGGGAGTGTTTGTGTGGCGCGTTCCACCTGGAGCCACCGAAGAACAAGCATCATCTGTATTAACAAAGATGGCAGCAGCAGGGAATTAGTCTGCACAAACAAGATCTGCATGCACATAATCAACTGAGGAGGAATTCATTATACTCTGGCTCTGGCATGGTGTGAAGTCAAATCAGAAAAAAAAGGGTAAAAGAAAAAAATAGTCATGCACTTCCATACGGACCTAAAAGAGGGACGGACAAGGAAAAAAAAGAGAAAACGGAAGAGAAACCCGCCAAACAAGGAGGGCAGGAGTTTTTGCTGACTTTTTCAATTCCAGATCCGATTCAACCTGTGTAAACTGGATGATCTTGTAGATGAGCAGAGAGGCAGCAGGTAAGATATGAGCTGTGTTGTTATGAGATCAGACCGCAGAGTGTCTACGTTTCTCCAGCCTGGCTTCCAGTTTGGCCGATCGGATCATTAACGCCTCCATTGATTTAAACATTAGTATAATAAATGAAGCATGTGCCGATGTGAAAATGTGTATCAATAACCTATTGGTATTAAGAAACTCACTATTATTGTCACATGACTGAACAAATACCACATCGTTAACCCTTAACCTTTCCATCCTGAAACACAAACTACAACCAAATGGAAATAAACTTTAGTCGTTATCGGCTTAGTTTTACTTATCAGAGCAATACGATTTGTCAAAGAAAATCATATACATCAACCAATACCAATACAGATACCGATATTTTGTGCATACCTGCAGTGAATACTACAAAAAATATTTATAATATATTGAATTTATATCAGCCATAAGGTATCAGGAATTGAGAGCCAACACACGGAGATTAGTCTCAGCACATTAAACAATTTAAATTAAAATATTTTAAAGCTCGACATACATTTCTATTTATGTTTAGTCTACTCATCTTTCACAAGGCTAAGTATCAAGTGGCTGATTTTGCAGTATTTATAAATTTTTCTGGAATAAAAACACTACAAAATTCTGTGTTATTTCACAATTTTCCTTTTTCCCAGGAATTTTTGGAGATTTACCTTGAGGTAGTAGGATAAACACAACCTTGGATCTGTCAAAGTTCTTTACAGCCAGTTAGTAACACAGCTTTATTCTGCATTCAGCGGATGATTAATAACTCTAAATGAGTCTAACTGTGTGTTCTCCAGTAAAAAGATGATGACCTCTATCCTTAGCTCACTTTTTCATTCAGTGTTGTTAATGAAAATCAGATGGAAGTTTTTGTATTTCAACACTGCAAGTGGCTCCAAACATGACCACGGCCTTTAGCAAAGGGAGAATAACTGTGTTTGCTGCATCCTTGTTTCTGTCTGGAAACCGGCAGCTTTTCAACACCCGTCTCTCTTTCTCTGTGTGTGTGTGTGTGTGTGTGTGTGTGTGTGCGCACTTGTGCGCGTGTGTGTGTGTGTGTGTGTGTGTGTGTGTGTGTGTGTGAGGAAGTCAGACTCTGGTCTCCACCGTCTTTGATTAACCAGAAGAACCAAATTAATTCCTAATATTTTATCATTGGCGAAAAACACACCAGATGAAATGTAAACTTTCATACTTTTACTTTCATAGTCAGTCGAGTTAATTCAGGGCTGTGATAAAGTATTTGTCTCTAAAAGTAAAAAAGAACTTTATTCAGACTATAATTTGCTAAGAGATAACTGTAATATAATTCAGCACTAGGGCTACGTTCTCACCGCAGGCGGTCTAACCCAAATCCGATGTCTGTGGTCCATTTTCACCGCAGTCTGAATGGTCCAGTTCTAGTCTTTTCACCCACCAAAAAATATCTGATCTGTGCCACTTCCATATGTGGAACTAAATCAAATACAAATCTGATTGTTTTCAAAACATCTGCAATCAGAACACTCATGTCTTATTTTATCCAATTTTCACATCATCGACATGAGATGTGCGCCATAATTCTGCACCAGAAGAAGTCAGACGTGGTAACATGTGGGAAAGTACCTGATGCCCACTGTTAAGCAGGTTGGAGTATCTGTGGTGCTGTGGACCTCTTTTTCCTTTGACGGTCATGAAAACCTTCCTGAAGTACTTGGTGTCACAAACTCTTTCAAATACTGAGATCTTCATCCAAGAGCATAGTCCCCTCTCCACTGACCAAAGAACATTTCTCCAGAACACGTAACCTTTCTCCAATCTAATGTCAGCATTCTTCAGTTTGATTTCACTGTCTGTTCTGCTGCAGTGGAGATTTTCTAAATCTTTAACCTTGCAGTTGGGTGCTGAGATGGTCCAGGGGTTGGCCTCTGGGCGCGGCCCATGGATGTAGGTCTTGGTCCTTGATGCTGCCGTCGCAGGCTCCATTCCCGGCAGGGCGGCTTTGCCGCATGTCTTTACTCTTCTCTCATTACTCTCTTTCCTGTCAATGGGCTTTTTGCACATATGGCGTTAGCCAATGCGGCTCACTTGTTTCCACTTTGAGTTACCATGACAGCTAGAAAAGACAAAGTTGTATTTCAGTCGCAAAAAAGCAATACTATGAACATTATTGTCTTCCTAATATAATGGGATTTTAAGTTTTCATTAATTTCCAAGCGATCCTGAATTAAGAAGATGGTGGCTTACAAATATTCATTGCTACCAGTCATACTCACTGCTCTGGAGTTTTAACAGATATCTACTGATGTCTTTTAAATCTTTCACTTCCTGCCTCTTCCAAGCTCTGAATTTTCATGATAGTGTTTCTCCCTCCAGTTCTTGACATTTCAACAGTAGCGTTTCTTGTTCACAAGTCTGATTTCAGTCGTCACCTCAAACACTCAGACTAAAGTCGTGTATAAATGGTAAGATTAGATTAGATTATTATTATGATACTTTCATTGTGTTCTTGAGCAAATACTTCACTACTTTACTTAAGTATATTTTGGAGTACTTCATACTTTCCTCGAGTACTTCACTATATTTTCGAACTTAATTTCGTACTTTTACTCCGATACATTTTCAATGTTTTGACCCACCTACTGATTGACTGCTGCAAAGTTGGTACTTGCCTGGGTTTGTTCATCACCACCAATAGGAAACATCCATAGAGATAATATAAGAGCAGACCTCTCATTGGCTGCTCCGGTGGCCATCTTGGAGCGGTAGTCCCTCCTACTTTGCTCAATCAAAACAACAGAAGATGCCTCAGCACTGAGGGATATATTGTTGTTCTGATCTATGGATTATTGATGTGAGGCTCCACAGACAACATTTCACAAATAAGATGGACATATTATTGTGTATATATTGTGATTGGAATATTACATTACTGTATTTATGTCCACCGGCGAGAAACCAGCTAATATTAGCCACAATGCTTGGTGTAATACGAGTTCAACCCGATATGAAGGATAACTGAGATTCTGTAAATCTAAAAAAAATTAATTATTCTCTAACATTGACTTAAATTATCTGACACAAGAGCCGATATTAGAAATGAAACAATGTAAC
>CAEGAF010196783.1:0-72006 GCA_903067075.1 Micropoecilia bifurca
TTTCCATACTTAAGTACAAGAAAATTCAGATACTTTAAGACTTTAACTCAAGTAACATTTCAGTCGGTGACTTGGACTTTTACCAAAGTCATATTTTGGAGAGGAACCTAAACTTTTGCTTGACTCTGAGATTTCAGTACTTTATACAACACTGGATAAAATCTTTATTTCAGACTCAAGGTCCAACCCAAAAGAACCAAAATAAGAAATAACTAGATATTCATATCCACAATCATGCAAAAATAAGGTTAATAACAAAAGACTGTTCCAGTGTCTCCAGAGCTGGAAGATTGTTTCCTTGTATGTTGTTCCTATTTTCTCTGACTTAATTTGCAAACACATTTTTATATTAAACGGCCAAGTTTTAGTGTTATAAAAGAGTGGATTACTTCCTGGTCACCCCGGTACCAGTCAAAATGAAACTCGTAATCTTCTGTGTTTTTCTCCTCCTTCTTCTTCTTCTTCATTTTCTTCTTCTTGTTCTGTGTTGTTTCCAGGCAATGTCTGTGCTGCTTCAAAGAGTACAAGCACTTGGAGGTTTTTAATCAGCTGGTCTATGCCCTCATAAACCTGGTCATCACTCAGATCAACAGCCTGAGAAACCAGCTTTGCAGCGCCCAGAACCTCACGCACAAAGGGCCTGGGACCGAAGAGGGCCGGCCCGACTGGGCCGCCGGCGAGTCTGGACCCGGCTCGCTCCCCCCACCGGCCTCCCCCGGCGAGGACGAACCCGTCAATGTGGAAAGGGACTCTGCTGAGGAGGACGCCAACACACCCGACCAGAAGAAGACTCAGAGCCACGAGCAGGACAAAACCCGGCCAGATGGAGCTCAGGCGAACCCGCTGGGACCTCTGGACGGTGGCAGCGAGTCTGGGAATGGGGAGAACTCTGCTGGAGGCAGAGGCGACAACCTGGATCCCTTCAGCTCTTGGACCACAGAGGAGAAAGAAAAACTGCTGCTGTGTGCGGCCAAGATTTTTCAGATCCAGTTCCCTCTCTACACGGCCTACAAACACAACACGCACCCCACCATAGAGGTGAGAACAAATCCTAAACACGAAGCGCGTTGGGGTTTAATCCCTGATATTCTTCAGTTTACATGTTACTCATCCAAACGTCCTGCTGAGCTTCAAAGTGTGGGAAGAAAAACGATGAAGGAGTTAGTGAGCATTTTGCTTTTAATATGGCCTCCAGATGAACACAATGTATTTTGTAATGCAGCTTAATTTGACCGTGTTTTTCTTAAAAAACTCAACATGAAAAGCTAAACACCAAACACAGACACAGTTATTGCTTCAAATTAAACACATTTCCTGATCATTAGGAAGTCAGCACAGGCTTTTACTTTGTGCAGGTTTTTTATGTTTCATATATTTCGGTGTTGAGCATTTTTAAAAGGAAAATTACAATACAGATTTAAATCTTTTTGAAATGATTTAAAAGGAAGAGATTCTTAGTTTTGCGCATATTGTTTGAGTTTTAAATTAAAAATATCTTGAACAACTCACTTTGTTCAAAGCGTGGAAAAAAGTTATAGTTAGAAAAATACGGTATTTTCTTTGACGCTCGAAGCGTATTGTGTGATTTGTATGTATTTATATTTAAATATATCTTTTTCTTCTGGTGACTGCTTATTAAGAAAATTTAAAAAAATTTTGTTTTTTAGTTACACATTTGTTTGGCCAACTAACTAAAAAAAACTTCTGTAATATTGCCATTGAGATATTTAAAACCTTTATCGTGCTATAATTTTTCGGCAGTATCGCCGAAAGTAAAGGAGTTTTTTAGATTAATTTTGGTATTTGCCATTCATGTTTTATTAACCTGCTGTTGCCATTCTTGTTTTTTCTTTTTTATTATTATATCCAGGACATATCTGCTCATGAAAGCAACATCCTGGGCTCCTTCTGCGACATGAATGTAAGAACCTTTGTTACTTTTTCTTCCTAAAATTATACTATTGCACCTATTAGTTAGTTCTTCATAAAGAACTTTAACCTCAAAACATAATTGATGGAAACGTTTGAAATGAGGGCAGTTAGTACTTTGTTCTGTTTGTGATTTATATATATATATATATATATATATATATATATATATATATATATATATATATATACATGTTATATCTGTTATTCACTCTGAGGTAGAGTTATATGTGTGCTTATGTGCTGCTTTTTTTTGGTGTTTTAGCCAGAATTTCTAAACTCCAGCTGGCATTTCAGGATCACACAGTTAGTAAAAAAGCTTCTGCTTCTATAGATTTTACATTTGGTCCAAAATGCTCATAATTTAGTAGTTTAACACATGATGCTCACCAGTTAATACTTACTGTAATTACTGTAAATATTTGCAACACATGTCACCAGTTCTGTTTGCATCTCATTCAGTTTTTTTTAAGTGAAGTCAAGTTTACTTCAAATCTATAAACGAGTTTTATTTTGTATTTTCCAGCAGTCTCTTGCGTCATGCATATTTTTCATTCTGCGTTTGATTTAGACGTTATACTACGAGCCACAGACTGTTAGTTTTCTGACTACCTGAAATGCAAAGTACTAAATGTCCATATTTGGACATTGTCTAAAGTTTCGGCTTCCTCTTTATTAGCTCTGTTTTGTTCCATGAATCGGCAAGATTTAAATTCGCCCTGGTAGCTATTAATTCTATTATTTTATGAAAAAGAGCCTTCCTGTTTTCTGTTTTGAGATATGTGACAGATATTTGAGTCTTTTCAGATGATTAAGCATGTTTTTTCAACTTTGTGGATGAATTCATTGCTTAAAATCTGAATTCAAGATCATACAATTAATTGTTCACACTACAATATTATCTATCTCAAACATGAATGTCCCTAAAAGGTTTTATTTAAATAGTCAGAACTGACTGACGACATAGTTTTCATTCTAGTTTCTATATTTTTGCTTTGTTTGGTTAATAACTGTTGCAGGAGTTTCTTACCTTCCATTGTTTTGTGAGTGAAAACATAATGCAGTAAGTGTAATGTAATCTCTGTGGTAACAAGGCTTCCTTGTTGGTCCTCCTATTGCTGCTTTGTTTCCATCTGGTCAGTATGTTGCACGATCAGATTCAGTTCACCAGAAACGGGAGTTTTTTCCTCCCTTCACTGCACTAAATTATCTCGTGTGTATTTTATCGTTTAGTTGCTGTTCTGTTCATTTAGCGTGACATGAAAGTAGTTCTGACATCAAAACATTGTTTCAAAACGATTATTGATTGTACACGTCCTCCCACCTCCATTTCCTGTGTAAATATTCCTCAGCTTATCTGGAAATGATTATCTGAAACAAACATGAGAACATTTTAAAGGTTCATGAAAAACCATAAAAGCCAAACTTTTATTATGTGGAGTTGGTTTAAAACTGTCGAAATCAACTAGATTAGCATTTAGCATCATGTTATAAGTCAAGCTTATATTAAAACAAAAATGAGGATTTCAAGGAGAGTTTTCTACTCCAGGTTAGATATTACCTGCTTATAACCTCTCAACAAAACTTTGCTTCAGAAATCCTGGAATAACTATTTTCACCTTTGGTTAATTTCTGGATTTTTAAAAATGTTTTCTTTATGGACAAAGGAATTGTTTTCAGAAGTAGGTTTGAGCCAAAGCTTAAAGCAAAATGTGTATTTTTAAGGTCAGTTTGATTTGTTGGTCATTTTTATTTATGTTAGGATGCAAAATGAACATATAATGACTTTATTTTGATTTTAATGCAGGACGTGGAGGTGCCGCTTCACCTACTTCGCTACGTCTGTCTGTTTTGTGGGAAACACGGCCTCTCCCTGATGAAGGAATGCTTTGAGCTGGGCACACCAGAGAGCCTCCCCTTTCCCATCGCTCATGCTTTTATCACAATTGTGTCAAATGTGAGTCAGATGTTCTGGTAGTTGAAAATACTCACTCTAAATCGGAAAAAGCAGCATTTTTTTCCTTTAATTCCATATTTTCTCCAACAAACTTCCATTTTCTCGTACTATTACTAATTCTGTGTGCAACGTTATAAATAATTAGTATGATTCTTTTTTTAACCCTCCCACAGATACGAATATGGTTGCACATTCCTGCAGTTATGCAGCACATCATACCCTTCCGCACCTATGTAATACGGTAAGTTACAAACATTCTGATTCACTTTCATTGGAAAATAAAAGCACACGTTTTTTAAACAAGCTGTAGTTCCTTCTTGTTGGTTTAACATAAAACCTGTTTTCCCTCCAGACTGAGACGTAATTGAATTATTTAAAATGATCCAAGTCTTTTTGTTAATTTTAGTAAAGTTTATCTGTGGAGGTATTTAAGAGCTTTTAGTTTCTTGCAGTTGATTGTTGGCGTAGGATTGGCTTCTGCTGTATACTGTGGCCGACGGGTGCAAATTTGCAGCGAACTGCTAAATGTGCAGCAAGCAAATGAATGATGCAAAGTCCAAAGCACAACAAACAAATGCAAGAGAAAAAAAAAGCTGAAATCACAGAACATGGATGCAAAAAGTACAGTCTATAAAATAAAAACAAACTAAAATGCTGCAATCACAGGAGACAGAAGAACAAGGGAAAATGCTGCACACGGTAAAAACAGCAATTATGAAACGCTGCAAACTCCAGACCACTAGGGGGAGTCGACGATCAAATCATATGGAGAAAGCCTCACAGTAAAGACGGGATATCATAATTTAACAGGATACCTAGGAGTAAATTGGAGGAAGAAAGAAAAGACACGCTACTCATGTTTTTACTGAATTATAAAACACCAACACAGTTACATGAGGTATGATCCCAACTCCACACTCCCCCTAGTGGTCTGGAGCATTTCTGTTTTGTTGACCAAGTTTCATACTTGCTGCTGTTTTTGCTATTTGCAGAATTTTCCCTTTCGCCTCCATTTGTTGAGGCTGCAGCATTTTTTGTTTGCATTTGTTTTGAGTATAGATTTTTGCTTCCTCTTCTACGATTGCTACGTTTTTTATAGATTTTTTAAATTTGTGTCTTTCACCGTTTTCTGCGCGTTTCCACCTCTTGGCCACTGTAACTGGCTGAAATCTTACTCGACAAACTGTTACTGCTTTTTATTTGGCATAACGATTGAGCTAAGATCACATTTGGCGTTAAGGTTTACTTTTTAGGGATGATGTGCAACTTTATATCTCTGTCTCACCACATTTACCTACTTGGTATGTTCAGAAAATCAGTGAGTGAATAATGCAGAATTATTTTTGGGCTTGAAATGTAAACTTAATACATTTAACTGAAACTCTGTGAGACTAAAAAATGGAGAAAATTTCACTGTATTGTCTCACTGATTGCAAAAGGACAGATTTCCTTATTGGTCTGTTAAGCGCTGAATGGTTGTAAGTCTAAATGCATTAGCTGGTCAGCCAGGCAGTCCCTCAGGTTATTGGAGACCTTTTCGATGCTTTCAGGACCAGAACTAAGCTGCAAAGGCAACATTTAGATTTCATGCCCTTTCCAAAAACCTGAGACAACTCAAACTGCTGAAAATCAGAACTGAATATATGACTATTTATAAAAAAACTCAACATGAAGAGTTAAACACCAAACATAGACACAGTTACTGCTTCAAATTAAACACATTTCCTGATTTTTAGGAAGTCAGCACAGACTTTTACTTTGTGAAGGTTTTTTATGTTTCACATATTTTGGTGTTGAGTAATTTTAAAAGGAAAATTAAAATATAGATTTAAATCCTTTTGAAATGATTTTAAAGGAAGAGATTCTTAGTTTTGCACATATTGTTTGAGTTTTTAAATAAAAAATATCTTGAACAACTCACTTTGTTCAAAGCGTGGAAAAAAGTAGCGGCTTATAGTTAGAAAAATATGGTATTTTCTTTGAAGCTCGAAGCGTATTGTGTGATTTGTATGTATTTATATTTAAATATATCTTTTTCCTCTGGTTACTGCTTATTAAGGACATTTAAAAAATCTCTGTTTTGTAGTTACACATTTGTTTGACCAACTAAATAAAAAAAAAACTTCTGTAATATTGCTATTGAGATATTTAAAACGTTTATCGGCAGTATCGTCCAAAGTAAAGGAGTTTTTTAGATTACTTTTTCCCATAAAGGGCAGTGATTACCTTCAGTGTAAATAAGCATTTCCTTTCTTTATTATTTGACACTACCCGAGTTAGCACGTTTTTAAAAGGTAATAATTATCATAAGTCATTTTAAAACTGTTGAATTACCCTGTTTTATGCTGGTTCTTGCCTTCTCCAGTGATTAAGGACCTGACCTTTTATCGAATGCTGCATTAAAGCAGCTGCTCTGGCCAGGGTCTCTGCGCTTTCGGCCGATCCGATTAGCGACTCCACCAAACCTGATTTGGGACTCCTGCTTGTTGCGCTTTCACATGATTTTAAATATCAACCGGTTTGCTCTCGGCAACAGACTTGAACTGTTTTTTACAAAACGAGCACTGAGCTTTAAGAACCGCTCCATCTGCACCGTCTTTCTCTCTCAAATACCAGAGAGCCATAGGTTTGTTGCTAGGAAGAGTTTCTGTCACCACGGCAACAGTTGCTGGGCTTCCAGTCTGTTTTTTTTTTTTTCTGGCAGCCCTGGTCATGTGACTCTACATACCTGCCTCTCCTGCATGTCACAGGGAAAATAATGAGACGGAAATGTTTTACTTGAGGAAGAGAAGGTACTTTTAGTGGAACGGAAACAAAATGTCCGTCCAAACCAGCAGCATGTGATCACCCTGGGACTGAGGGGGAGCGGCAAAAACTAGATGAATAAATTAAATGAGCGTTGCTGTTATCTAATTCAGAGACGCCACATTTGTTAATGTGAGATCCGTCGAAGCATAGGCCAGTTTCAAAGAGGTAAAAAAATAATATTTTGTGCTCTTTTTACGTTCTTCAATTTCTTTTAATAAAGGGAAAGAAATGTCAGAGTGACCACAGGGTTGTCAAGTATTTCCTCTTCCCCAAACTGTCGTCGTGCTCTGTGGATACAGAATGTGGCTAAAAAACTAAATAATTTTTTCATTTTCATCCTTGTCAGACTATTTATTTGGTTTCTGTGTCTATAATGTTGTCTTTATAGAACAACACGAGTGTAACAAGTTTATATTGGCTGGTTAATTAATCAGACTGTCTGCGTTGGCTGTCCAATAGACAAACATGCTGTTCTTAGCTTACTTGCTAAGCTAATTAAGAGCTATTAAAATAACTCTTTCATTAAAGAGTCTTTTTTAAAGAGAACTTTTTATTAAAAGAGTTATCTTCAAAGGAGTGATGGATGGTGCTTTGATTTAGTTTTTATGCCACATGTGATTTTGCTTTTCATGACCGTAGATATTTCTAAACGGCTAAATCAGCTGGTTGAACAGTAGCTTTTCAACCAGCTGATTGGGACTGCGCAGCAACAGGTGGGGACGGGGCAGTCTAGCTTTACTCTGTTCAGGGCTGCAGCTCACAATTTTTTGTAGTTATTATTTTTCATACAATATTAAAAAAACACTAAGGGTTCCAAATAAACAGTTTAATTCCTCTTTTCCATGAGAAAATTAAAAATCTTATTGCGTTTTAGTAAACGCTTCATCATTTGTAGCAAAAGATGCATCTGCAGCTAAAAAATACTTTAACATGTGAAAAGCTCACGGCTTTCTGGTGGACTTAACATCAATTCAGTGTTTCTGGATTAGCTGATTAATAAATGGATAGCAAAAGATGCTTAATGAAATATCTATTTTATCTTTTAGAGTAATTTGACCCGGCTGAAGCAAAAAATGCTACTTGCGTTTTGAGTAGAACATATTTACAGACGAAGGTTTTTTTATTGTAAATTCAAAATGTTCATGTTTTTTGTTCAGTTTTGGTACATTTACCATTAATTCCCTTACTGTTGTTCCTTCAGCAAACAGATTTTTTTTTTATCTTAATACTCCAGTTAATAATCAATCAATTACTGAAATAGTTGACGATTATTTCAATTATCAATTCATCACCACTAATTCGAAGAATCGTTTCAGCCCTGGTTCTAAAAATCTGGATAAATGCTTGGTCACTGTGTCTGACCGACGCCTTAAAATGGACTTTAAACCATAGAAATGGTGAACACATGAAATTAAAGCACTTCTGAAACTGTGACTTTCTTTTTAATTGTGTTTGGTAAATTGATATGCGACTTTTATGGTTTTGTGGTTTTTGTTGTTTTTATTTTCTGTTCGGTGACCTTGAGTGCTTTGAAAGGCGCCTTCAAATTAAATGTATTATCATTAAAACTTTGGTTTGTTTCTATATCATTTACCGGCACATTTTTAGGCAGAATTTATTTTAATAACTTTTCAACTTCTGTGGTGTAACTAAGGCTAGAACCCACTGCTGACCTTATGACCTTGAGGGCAACCTGTACAACAAACCGTCGTGTCTTTGTAGTCTGTGCTTTCTCCTTTGTGCATTTTGGATTATCTACGTTGACGAGCAGGACCGGACGCTTTTTGCCGTCTGCAGGTACCTGTGTAAGCTATCCGACCAGGAGCTGCGCCAAAGCGCCGCCCGCAACATGGCCGACCTGATGTGGAGCACGGTGAAGGAGCCGCTGGACAGCGCGCTGTGCTTCGACAAGGAGAGCCTGGACCTCGCCTTCAAATACTTCATGTCTCCCACTCTCACCATGCGGTTAGCCGGACTCAGCCAAATCACGGTGAGTCACGCGGCAAACAGACAACAGAGAGACCCGACACACAGTCACATGCGGCGTCCGACTCAGGAAGCCTGACAAAGACACGATCCCTTCAAAAGACCGAAGTAAAAACACAAAAGGAGACACGGAGTAATTGATTTTCTTTGTACTTTATGGTAATTAATATTGGAGCCAGTAAAGTAAAGTCTTCTGGCGTCATCCGCCATGAGCACAAATAGAAGAAAACTGATTATCTGATTGAAAAATCACGACTTTTTCCACTACAATATCATCTCTGGTGGAGCAATAAAACGAAAAATCCTGATGCAAAGTAATTAGATGCTCTAGTACTTTAGCCATGTGACTTTCATCCAAGTTTTTATGAATGTGCAATTTACTTGGAAATGCACTAATCAGAGATTTTGCAGCTAATTTCCCACCGTTGGTTTACACTGCAAAAACAAAAAAATCTTCCCAAGAATTTTTGTCTCATCTCTTTTGTCTTATTTCAGGTTTACTACCTTTCAAGTAACATTGAAACAAGTATAGGAGGTTTTTGAAGTCAGTTATTTCTTAATATTGATTAGAAAAAGCACTATTTCCACTGGCAGATTATTTTTAAAATGTATCTTCTTATAAGTGAAATAATCTATTTATATTAAAGTAAGATAAGGTTATTTTATTTATACACCACATTTTCAGCAACAAGTCAATTCAAAGTGTTTTGCATGAGTTAAAAGGAAATACAAGCAAAATAACAAACCAGAGGAAAGAAACTAATCTAATGTTGTTCTAGTCCAGTGGTTCTTATCCTGGGTTCTATTGAACCCCAGGGGTTCGATGAGTCGGTCTCAGGGGTTCAGCGAAGCCTCTGAGGTAAAGACACACTTGTGTAAAGTCATGATGACGCCGCGCTTATTGCAGAGGATCACGTTACATTGCTTAGCCAATCAGGAGGAGCACTGATTGGAGGAGCTTCACTCTCAGCATGGATTTGAACTTGTGTCTTTAATTACTTCAGCAAATCTCACCATTTTTACCAAATTCTGTAGCTTTCGGTTTACTTCTAAATCTACTCTTTATTCGAATCCTTTCGGGGTTGGTACTGCCTCTAGTGGTGTGGAGGTGGTAACACAACTAATATAATTACATTACTAAATCAGAATACCGCAAAGTCTTTATTATTAATGTTTCATTCTCTTAAGAATGTAGAGCTAATTAAATTATCTAAACAAGACCTTAAAGTGGTTCCAGTTTCTCTCCATTTTAAATACCTTGGGTCGTTCCTGGACAGTTCAGCTCAACTTTGCTGAAAATACTGACTATATTTTGAAGAACTGTTCTCACAGACTCTACCTTTTAAGAAGACTTTGTGATCTTGGGGTGACCCAACTAGAGTCTTCTTGGGTCACCCCTATGTCTTGAATTTGGGGGTAAGGGGGAATATTTTATTTATCACTTCAGAAGGGTTCAGTGAATCCACATATGAAACTGATGGGTTCGGTACCTCAAGAAAGGTCAAGAACCACTGGTCTAAAGTATGTAAACTAAGTGCTCTTGTTCAGCGTTGATAAGTATCCAATTCCATTTCTAAAGAACCAACAATGATGGGGAAGGTTTGAATAGTTCTTAAATATATAATACAAGACAAGCTTATTTATTTTTTAGGATTCAATCAAGACGATTCAAAGAAGGAAAGACTGAAAATTAAAAAAGCAATATTTAAAAATAAACAAATTAAATGCATTGAAGAAGCAAATATTTCAAACAATTCTTTAGTTGGACTCAATGGTACATGTGCATTATAATGTAGTAACATTCTCTTATTTTTAAAAAGTAACTTTTATTGATTTGTAGTGTGATGTAATGCAGCATATAATTTGGTACAAAGCGATTCTGTCAGCATAAAGCCTTATTTGATGATTTGATTCTCCTCAGAACCAGCTCCACACATTTAACGACGTGTGCAACAATGAGTCGCTGGTGTCTGACACGGAAACGTAAGTCGACCGAAACACCAAAACTAAACCGATCACAGGAAGAATCCATTCCTCCTCATCAATAATGTTTTTTGTTTTTCTCTGGGTGTTTTTATTTTGTTTTGCTCCATTGAAAGTCATTCAGAAAGTTGTTCTTCATCTTTTCAGGTCCATAGCAAAGGAGCTAGCAGACTGGCTAATCCACAACAACGTGGTGGAGCACATATTCGGACCCAATTTGCACATTGAGGTCAGCCATATAAATTAAGCTCCTCCCATATGTAAACAGTTGCATGTTAATTCTGTTTCTCCTTTTCTATCCTCGGTGGGTTTTCTGCTCTCCCCTGGTTGCGTTTTCCCCAGTGCTGCACATGTCTCCATTTGTTTTCCAGATCATTAAGCAGTGCCAAGTGATCCTGAACTTCTTGGCTGCGGAGGGCCGACTCAGCACGCAGCATATAGACTGTATCTGGGCTGCAGCTCAGGTAGGAAAACACACATTCTCACATGACCGCTAACCTGCAGCTTTTAGTAACGCATGGATTATTTACATGTAATTTATTTTCACTTCGACTGAAGCTAATGCATTCTGGTGCATTCTGCAGATTTTTCATGTATCCATTTTTTTTATTTATATATAAAATATTAAAAATATCTTGAAAATGCAAATAAACAAATAATTCAATAACTTTTGTAAAAAGAAAGTTGTATTGCCTAAAATGCGACAACATAGCAAAGAATGCATCTGCAGCTAAATAAAGACTTTTCTGCTTCCCTTAGCATCAGTGCAGTGTAGGGCTAATCTGTTCATTAATGTTTCTTATTAATAACTGGAGAGTAAAAGATGCTTAATAGGATATTAAACAGAATTTGAACCAGGCAAAACTAAAACTGTGACACTTGAGAATTTCTGTAAAGAACATATTTTTACAGACAAAGAAGGTTTTCCATATAAAATGCAAAATGTTTAGATTTTTAATCTACAGTTTTGACCTAGTTACTTCTTTGAGAGTTTTTTTCAGCTAACATACTTTAGAGTCTGTATCCTCCTGTTAATGAATTGATTCCCAATTTAGCTGATTGTTATTTCAGCAATCAATTGTCACGATGAATCATTCACACTCCATCATATTTTACAGCTTTCTTTTCTTTTTTGTGTTTCCAGTTGAAACACTGCAGCCGCTACATCCATGACCTTTTCCCGTCGTTGATAAAGAACCTGGACCCAGTGCCTCTCCGTCACGTCCTGAACCTGGTGTCAGGCCTGCATCCCAGCGCCCACACTGAGCAGGTAGGTCCTCTACAGGAGCAGATGCTCTCTGTAAGCTGCATCAAACTGCTTTAAAACTGTAAAATCCTGATGCGCTCCTGTCCCCCAACCCCCAGACGTTGTACCTGGCCTCCATGCTGATAAAGGCTCTGTGGAACAACGCTCTTGCAGCCAAGGCCCAGCTCTCCAAGCAGAGCTCTTTTGCTTCGCTGCTGAACACCAACCTCCCCATGGGGAATAAGAAAGGTCAGTTTGGATCCTTGTCTTCAATCAGCGATGATTCATTGGAAAAATGTTCTCCTCTCTTTAACCTTTTACATTTTGCCACAAATTTCAGTGCATATTAATGAAATTTTATGTGGTGGACCAAAACAAAGTTGGGCTTAATTGTGAGGTGAAAGTAAAGAGGTGCGTGTTTTTCTGAATTATAGCTCAAAATTAAATCCAGCTTGTCGTCAGAAGTGGCTCAATTATTGTTGTTTGTTTATTTCAAAAGAGGCAATGCATTCTGCAAAGTATGCCACAGTTGGGCTGGTTTTCAGCTGTAGCCGCTCAAGCTAATTAATCACAGTGCAAAAAAAAAAAACAAGTTATCAGGCTTCTTCCATCAAAAAATGAGAATAATTACAATTTTTTAAAAATATTTTAAAGAACATATCGGTCACATGTTTAAACGGAAGAACAAAACACATAAGTCAAAAGTTTACCACAATACAATCAATACATAAAAATGCAGAATGAATAAAAGAATTGCAAGAATTTGTAGATGAAGTCAAACTTTGTGTAATTTAATGTCTGTACAGATGCAGCTGTTGTTCGTTAGACTGAGTTCACACAGGAGGGAAATGTGACCTGGACCCACATTTTTCATGGCAGTTTGATCTTCTCACCCCCAAAGAGTCCAATATGAGCCACTTCCTGATGTTGAACTAAATCGATCATTTTTTATAGCGTCTGCAGTCCAAATGGCCATGATGTGGTTCATCCAACTCTTACCTCAGTGACGTCAGACATTCATCCTTATTCTGTGACACAAGAAGCCAGATGTAGTAAATCAGGACGGAAACCAAAGATCATAAAAAAGTTTATTGTCATATTTTGAAGTAATCTGGCAGTAATAAAAGTTGTGATCACTACTTATTGCTGCTTCTTTAGGTGATTGTGTAGCTGTGACTACATGGCACATGAATCATAACCCTAAAAACACAAAAACGTAGGGAAAAAAAACTTTTTAGGACAATATTCTCAGTAAGACGTGTGATTTCTATCACTAAACTACACAAAGTAACTGCATTTAATCATATTTTCACATTTATTGATATTATCTTTAAACAAACAAACAATTCTGATATTACAGACCATTTTGAAGGAATATGATTTGAACATGATAAAAGTATAAAATCACACACATGAACAAGGAATGCAAAAGGCACAAACTTCTACTACAATAATCTTAACATGCTGTAAAAAGCGAGGATGGTTATAGCTGGTCTTTACAAGTTTGATCAAATCCAGTTTGTTTTTATAGAGTTTTTTATGAATTAAGTTGGTTGTTTTCTGTTTCCAGGCTCTCCGGCTGCCAGTCCGGACAGCAGCGATAACAGCGACACGCAGCACAGCGGCGGCAGCGACATGGAGATGGACGATCAGATGATGGTGCCCAGCAGCAAGAGGAGCCAGCAGCGGCTCTCAGACACTGAGGTCAGCTTCTTCTAAACATGTTGCATTAGCAATTAGTTTAGTAATTATTATTATTCTGGCGATTAATCGGGTAGAATATTAGCACATCCTGCAGATTTTTCATTCAACCAACTTAATAATAGAAATACATTAAAAGATTAAAATAAGCAAAGAGTTAAATTCCTCTTTTGAGTGAGAAAATAATCATTCTATTGGCTAAAATGCAGTAACAGTTTCCTTTAGTGTATGTTTGATAATTTGTAGCAAATTGTAACAAATACTTCTAACATCAACATGTTTGAATATCAATACGGTAAATGGTTGATCTTTGTTTTTATTATCTGATTAATAATTGGACAGCTAAAGGTGCTTAATAGGAGATCATTTGAATCAGATGAAGCTAAAAATGCAAAAATGTTTATATTATGTACAAATTTGGTTTAATTACTATTTTTGAGTCCGTATGCTCCAATTAGGTCATAAAACATTTTTCTTGACGACAAATTGTCCCAAAATTATTGCAATAAATAATAAAAGATTATTTTAAATTGTAATATATTGATAATGAAATAATAATACAAGTTTAGAGACTAGTCAAATATTTTTGCAGAGAAAAAAATTAAAGTTTTGTCCTCACAAACCAATATTGTGTTTTATATTTTAAATAACAATAAATAAAACACACAACAGAAATCATGAGTAAAATGAATTGTGAAGATTCTGTAAAACAAAATGTCTTTTAAAAAAAAAAATCTGAATGGAAATTGCTGATCTCATTTTAATTTTAACAATTATCAATTAATCGCCCAGTTAACGATCTCTAAATTAGTTGGCGATTATTTGAATGATCGATTCATCACGATTAATCATTTCAGCCCTGAATTCAATCCTTTCATCGATGCAGAAAAAGTCGTTTCCATAGTAATGGGCTGTCTCTGTCGCCGGTCCAGGAGTCGATGCAGGGGAGCTCGGACGAGACGGCCAACAGCGTGGAGGAGGGCAGCAGCGGCCCCGGCAGCAGCAGCGGCCGCAGCGAGGCCTCCAGCAACGAGGCCGCCTCCAGCCGCGCCAGCCAATCAGCCGGCAGCCCCGGCAGCGAGCTGCACTCCGACGACATGGCCGACAGCGAGCCCCTGAAAGAGGAGGAGGAGGAGGACGAGGACGAGGAGGAGGAGGACGAAGAGGAGGAGGACGAGGACGACGACGAGGAAGACGACGACGACGACGAAGGGAACGCGTCCAACGCCGAGGACGGGCGGCAGAAGGAGGGGCACACCGAGACGAGGAAGAGGAAGGCCGGGGAGGCGCTCGGCGAGGGCTCGGCTCACGGCGTGGGCCCTGTCGGCTCCGGGGGAGGGGCCAAGGCCAAAGTCCTCCAGTTCAGCCCGGAGACGTCCGCTGTCATGGTAACGGCGGCATCGGCTTCCCTAGAGGGCCGGATGCGGCTGCTGGACGCTTGCTCTTCGTCGTCGTCGGCGCGGGCCGAGGCGATGGAGCCCCAGCAGCAGCCGGAGGACATCAGCCCGTCTCAGATGGGCCAGGGGCCCCAGGAGCCGCCCTGCCTGCCCCGGCCGGGCGACTTCCTGGGAGAGGCCATGAGCAGCGAGCTGTTCAACTGCCGCCGGTTCATCGGCCCGCAGCACCACCACCATCATCATCACCACCACCACCATCATCACCACCACCACCATGAAGGGTAAGAGCTTCTGGTTCTTATTCAAAACTCCCAATATATTAAAGTTTATTACCCTCTAAACTTTCTTTGTCATTCCATTGATATATTATGGTCTTAAAAACAACAATATTATCATTTATCGCAATTTATCATCAAGCTAAATTTGCTTCTTATTTTAAACTGAGCTTCAGGGTTTATTTGTATTTTTTCAATCATTATTACTAACAATTTTCTCATATGGACCTATTTGTGTATTTAATAAAGTTTATGATGATGCAGATGATTATGCTGAGTGCTTAAAGTCCTTGAAAATGCTTCAATCTCAATTTAAAAGTACTTGAATTACTTATAAAATCTTTGAGAGTGCTTGATATTCAATCTGCACAGTTTTATAATAAAATTCAATCTGATGTTTGGTTAAAAACCAAAATTTGGAAAAACATTAATTTAGGGCTGGTATTGATACGATCAATAACTATCTCATCAATAGTATCAGTAACTATCGTATCAATAGTTATTGATTACTTGTTTTGTTTTAAATATCTGAAATAGTACCAAACTGATGGTGTGATCTGTCCTCTTTTATCAACGGTTTTCACTCCACGTCGTTGTTTTTGTTTTTTTATTTTTAAGCAGTTATGAGGCTCAGTGGTAAAACCTGAAACTGCTGCTGTGCCTGTTACTCCAGTGGCTGTTGCTAGGCAACCAAGTAGTGTTGTTGGAGTTCAGTTGAAGCCTCATGTTTTCATGATAAAAAGACACACAGCTTTTCCCTCTGTCTGAAGTTTCAGGTCAGGCAGAAGCACCAAAATTATTTCTATTTGCTAAATCCCAGAAAACTTGTCAAAAGCGTATTTTAGATATTTTTTAAAACTTTCTTTGTAGGACTGGGTCATATGGACTTGGTACTTATCACTTTTAAACCATGATAAAATTATGTAATACTTGTTTTATACACTGCTCTTGGAAAAAAGTCTAATTTGTAATTTGTTTCTCTGCAACACCAGCCACATAAAAAAGTCAGATTTGTATCACTGAGCTATTTTTTTTAAATGTATTGACATTTATTGACACTTTCATTGAACAAACAGTGGAGAAAATCCCAACTTTAGGGGTTTTAAACATCATTAACTGAATGTTTTTCATGATGACAAAAATAAATCAAATTTCCTTTCACGATAAATGATAAACGGTATAAATACTAATTTCTGGACTGTTTAAATGAAATGAATGTGTATTATTCCTTTTGACTCAAAAACCTATTGGTCTGTGTAATTGAAATAAAAGTTGTCTTATATTTATGATTCAAAGCACTTTGAGCTGCCGCCTCACTGAATTGTGCTATAAAAATAACATTAAATTAATTTTCATGTGTTAGATAAATTAGTGCTTTGTTTTTGGACCAGTTAGGTGATGGGACGTTATATTTTAGTTTACCTTGCCCCTGTTGTAGAATGTACATTATTATCACATTTAATATTAACAGAAATATCTTTAGTGAATTGAAACTGTCTTCTTTTGTTCATTTTTGCTTTTGTGCTGGAAAAGTTTGAAAACTTACTTTGGAAATTCTTAAAAAGTTTTTTTGCTGCCCGTTATAACTGAGTTACTTTAAGATTCTCTCTTGTAATTTCCCTTTGGGATCAATAAAGTATGACTGATTGATTGATTGTTCCTCCAGTCCCATGGTGGAGGACATGCTGAGCGCTGATGACGTCAGCTGCAGCAGCTCCCAGGTCAGCGCCAAGTCAGAGAAAAACATGGCCGACTTTGACGGCGAGGAGTCTGGCTGCGAGGAGGAGCTGGTCCAGATCAACTCCCACGCCGAGCTCAGCTCCCACCTGCAGCAGCACCTCCCCAACCTGGCCTCCATCTACCATGAGCACCTGGTGCAAGGTGAGGGAGGCCGGCTGCACGAAACGGCTTATCCGGCTGCAAGCCCGCCAGATTTAAAGGTCCGGTTCCCTCTGTGTGATTCTGCAGGCCCAGCTGTTCATAAACATCAGTACTCCAGCCACGCCGTGACCGACATCAACCTCGATAATGTCTGTAAGAAGGGGAACACGCTGCTGTGGGATTTGGTGCAGGACGAAGACGCGGTATGTATTTTCATTTTTCTCAGAAATAGAGCAAGATTGACATTCTGAGATTGAGAAAAAAACGTTACCATTAATTTGCTCTGGTAGGAGCTTTAGCTGGTTTTTAACCTTAAAGATCCAGATTAAGAAATATTTGATCAAATAAGATTTTATTGATTGAAACTGGGATTAGTTCCTTGAACAGAATTACAAGATCATGCTGCTTAAATGCCACATCTGGGTCGCTGAGAGGAAGCAGCCTGGAGCTCATTGGTTTTGAGGAATTGTTCTAATTTTCTTCACATCTGTTCAGATTCATCTCTCTGAGGGTTTGATTAACGAAGCGGAGAAGCTGCTGTGTTCTCTGGTCTGCTGGTTCACCGACAGACAGATCCGAATGCGCTTCATCGAGGGTTGCCTTGACAACCTGGCCCATCATCGGTAAGCATGACTCAAACTCACTTAATGCATTGATTCTGTTTTTCCCCCCATTGACATAATGAAAATTGTGCTTTTTAAATTAGACATCGGTAATTTAGCTGTTTTTGTCTTTAGAAGTTATGTAAAACTAGACATATTCCCCTGAACTCTTCCAAAGTTTATTCACTGCTTGTCCCCGGTGGATTATTTAACTCCATCTTCTTCATTCCTCTCAGGTCCGTTGTGGTTTCCTTGCGCTTACTTCCGAAACTTTTTGGCACTTTCCAGCAGTTTGGCTCCAGTTACGACACCCACTGGATTACTATGTAAGCAGCAGAGCCTTTATTCAGGCGCCATGGCAACACAGCAGCACAATAATAAACTTTTTTTCTTTCCTCACATGTTGTTTGGTTTAACCAACTTCTGTTTGGTTTTTTTCATCAAAGTCCAACAATATAAAGATTAAATGAAATATGCAGCTATTTTCCTATTTTGCAAATTGACTCATCTTTTGGGTATTTAGAGATGTAAACGTCTTCAGTCTTCCTGCCTTGCAGCCTGGGCTGATCTGGTTGTTGTGTCTGTTAGGTGGGCTGAGAAGGAGCTGCACATGATGAAGCTGTTCTTCGACAACCTGCAACACTACATCCAAGAAGTCCGAGAACACCGACACAAGTTTGCTCTGTGAGTCTGCCGGGGGTGATTCCCCCAAACCGGACCGGCTTTGATTAGCAACACAGAGCTCTTTGTTTTCGGGGGTTCCTCTTAACTTTTACTTAAAACGTTAGAGGGTTTTACATTTAGGGAAGAAAAACTGACCTAACTTTGATTTTATACATATTTGAAATTAATTTACCATTTTAATTTTGTTGTTGAAATAGATTCACCAGTGTTGGTGACTGGATCTGGACAATATTCAGGGCCCGTATTCACAAACATGATGTCCATGCATCCTTAAAACCAGCCTTTAAAATAAGGCTTTTTGTTGCAACACTGTTAGACAAAACTTTGAGTTATGCACAGACATCTTCAGTGCATTTTTGTGGCTACTGGCACATAGCTGCTAAAATACCCTCGCTAACTAGTCAGTATCTTTAGATATGGAATCGTTTCTAGTTAGCTGGCAGGCAAGGGTAAAGCTAGCTATTGTTTTTATCCTTAATGGTCAAAGAAAATGTATTTTATTCATTTGCAGTTTTCTTTTCTACATATCTGTAACGACACTGGACTTAAATTCCATTCCAAATGGTCATAGAAGGATCTTAAAAAGTCCTACATTTGAATGTATTTATTTCAAACAGGTTAAAACAACAAAAACAAGCAAGTAGGACAGAGGAAAAACATGTACATACATAACCAAAAACACAATAATTTGTTTACTATCTTTCCTATAATAGCACACATACACAAAAACAACAGCAACAACAAATACACCCCCAGTAATCAGTTGGTAGAAATTTACCAGTCATTGAATCTAATCTGGATTAAGAAAAGCGTCACGATGATGAAACTTTAAAAGATAGAATTGCTTGCCACACAGCATGAACATGTTTAATTGGACCTTATTTACATCCTCATTATTTTGGTTCTCCTCTTTGCTCCTAGCATTTTGTCACATTTTGGGTTCTCTTAATTCCTAAAATGCTCTGTGAGTAACTTTTATGTTACCAAAGTAATATTCTAAGAATGTTATAACGACGGGATTCTTTGAGAATATGGAGCCAGATCTTTTTCCAGCTAATGAACCCAAAACAGGATGAAGCTTTTAAAAAGAAACCATATGTTTTTATCTGCAGCCCCTTAAAGCTGCAAAACTCTCTAGTTACACTAGCCTCAGATGTTGAAGTTTATTTAATTAAGTCTCCTGATGGTGACACAAGTTGCTCCTCTTCTTCTTGTGCTGTTGCAGGTACAGCCACAGTGCAGAGGTGCAGGTCCGCCTGCAGTTCCTCACCTGCGTCTTCTCAACTCTGGGATCGCCAGACCACTTCAGTAAGGCTTTTGTTTGTGTCTTGATTCGACTCGGCATTCATTTCCTTACAATAAAAGTTTAGTTTTTTAGCTGTAGGTTCAGAATGGAAATATTGTCAAATGAAGGGCTTGTAGGATTTTGGTTTTTGTTGTTTTGAAAGCAATAATCGTGTTGGATACATCTCTGTTTTTAGTTTCTCATCATAATCCAGTAATGCAGGAAAAGTATTGAAATTCATTTAATTGCTCATTTTTTCCCCCTTTTAAACAAAAAGTTTCTAACTTTCTTCCAGTCTCAATGGGATTTTATATGATTAGACCATTAAGAAGACGTGCGTAATTGTGAATTGGAAGTTAAAAATGCATCACTTTTAAAACTTTTCTTTATAAATAAAAGTATGGGACACATTTCTATTACCTGCTCCGAGTCGAGTTCTTATAGAAACATCTTTACTGCATTACGAGTCTGACAGCATCCAGAAAAGATAAACCTCAGACCAACTGGATGAAGATCATCTGTAAATTGCATTTTTGAATCCTTGCCACAGATTCTCAACTAGATTTCAGTCCGGACTTTGACACAGAAATATGTTTTGATCTAAACCATTGATTTTTCAGCTCTAGCTCTTTGTTTAGAGTCGTCTTCCTGATGGGAAGCAAATTTCTCCTCAAGTTCCTAGTCTTTGTCCTAGATGTTACGTTTGGGTCGTGTTTGCCCAAATTATCTTTATCCACATGTTTGCTGTCTCCACTAAATGACTTGTGGCAAACCCCAAACAGGAGCCCACAATGCATTTCACACCACTTTGTGTTGATGCTTACATAAAATCCACAAAATAAACGTTATAAGTTTGTGGTTTTGAAGTCGGAAAACGCGATACTTTTACAGGTCCCTGTGAGGCCTAGTCTTTGAACACAACTGAGATGTTCTAGTATTTAATAGTTGATTAAAATGTGCCAAATAAGCATTTTGATAGGAAAATATGTCAAATGGTTTCTCCAGCGTTTTATGTTGTCATTAGTGGGTCTCAAGGAAAAGCAGACTTTATTGTAGCTTTACAATAGGATCCTGATTGTGCATCTGGTTTTCCTGAATCTTTGGGCAAACAATGGCACAACACTTTTGTTGCTCTGCTGAGAACAATGCTCCGCTTGTCTGGGTGCGTTTGTGTGGGAGAGAGGCTGATTTAGCATTTAGAATTTAAAAGAAACATTGTCTTCTTTTTCTGCTGTGGAGTCTGCAGAAACCTCGACCTGGACATGAATATTTTATATAAACAAACCGCTGGCTGTTGGTTTCCACTGACTGCAGCACAAAACTACTTTCAGAAAGACAGATGTTGGTTTGGGGCGTCTTTTCAGTCTCTTCTGGCATTTAAATCTGATCGTGTTTGTTAGTTATTTTCCTTCTAATTAATTTGTATCTAAATTGTATATTGTCACTCTGATCCAGTTTTCTTATACTGCGTTCACACTGAATTGAGCGTCAGAAACGTGTCTGACGATTCAAGTTTGATGCGTTTGCACTTTGAAGTCAGATGCGTCAAAATTGCTCCAGGCCGCGTTGAGAGGAAACTCCTTGGCAGACGTGTTCCTCAAACTCTTCCACCAGCTTCTGCATATTTTATCTAAATAAATACGTTCATTTTTTCTGGATGGATTTGAAAAGCTCAAATGTGGGGAAATATTTTCAAATGGTAAAAGTTATAACTTACTCGACATTCCACTGATCCTCTTCCAAGCAAAGTCCTTTCTTTTCTGTCTTTGTAGTCGAAACTCTCGTAGATTATTATACGAGAGCAAGCAGCGACAATTAGTTGATCCTCCGTAGTGTTTTTTTAATTTTTCTGAGAAAATGTTGGAAAATGCACCACTACGTCCTGGTTGACGTTGAGCCGTTAAAGTTCAGACTTTTCAACTCCAGGGCTGGACGTTCTTCAAACGCTCAAAACTCTAAACGCTTCAAATTGCGTGGAGCTTGATGCGTGAAATTTTCCTCGACTCCACACAGGCTCTGAACATAAACCAGATGCGCTGGAGTGTTACCAAGAATTTTCCTCAACTGTTTCATTGTTGACCAAACAGAAACCCCTCCATGGTCTTCCCAGCAAGCAGGGTTTGAATTGTCTTCATGTAACGGTGATATAGGTGAAAGTGTTTGGGTCTGTCTCTTTCAGGACTGAGTCTGGAGCAGGTGGACATCCTGTGGCACTGTCTGGTAGAAGACGCTGAATGTTACGACGATGCGCTGCACTGGTTCCTCAATCAGGTTCGCAGCAAAGACCAGCACGCCATGGGCATGGAGACGTACAAGCACCTTTTTCTGGAGAAGGTACGCATGTCGCATCGAGGCTGAAGGACAGACAAAATGTCTGATATTTTCTGCTAAACTGGGGAGATTTAGTTGTTGATGGCTTTGGTGTGGTTTCAGTAAATTGTGACGAATCGATTACTGAAATAATTGTCAACTAGTTTACTAATTAAGTATACAAACTCAGAAAAGGCAATTTGCTGAATGAACAAAACACTAATTGCAGTAATTAAGCCAAAACTGCAAAAAATATTTTTAGACTTTTTTCATTTTATGATTAAAAAAAATCTATTGCTTTTTGAGGCTTAGCTGATACTTGTGAACACGCTGCTAAATGTGTGAATAGCGGAGAAACAATTCACCGTTTCAGGGAAAACATTTACCTGCCACCATTGTTGGCCATGCTAGCTAGCCTTAGCATTCACAATAGGTATCATAGCTGAGAGAAAGGGGAGGATGCATGGTTTGAGCGGGGCGCACACAGGCATGATTGACAGCGATACGACACTCTTCCTGGCTCTGATTGGTTGTTTCTAGTTACCATTGGGAAAAGACAAAGGAATTTTCTCCCAACGTCATACTGTCACAAGTTTCAACAAATGTGTAGAAAGATTTTTGTGTTTTTAAAATAAAAGTTACACGCCTTATTGAAGCGTTGCATGTTTTGGTTAAGAGCTGGAATAAAATGAATTGGTGGCAGCAGATACTTCCAGCCCTAAATGTTCTCAGCTGGATGGATTTTATAACGCGCTGGAGCGGAAAGCCGCGCCGCTCCTTGGGGACAGCAGCTGTTTGTTAATCTGCGCTGATGTTTGTCTCCAGATGCCTCAGCTGAAACCAGAAACCATCAGCATGACTGGCCTCAACCTCTTCCAGCACCTCTGCAACCTGGCTCGCCTCGCCACCAGCACCCTGGACAACGCCTCCAGCTGCGAGGTGAACCTGTTCATTTGTTTATCTCAGCGTCTGACATGGTAGGGACTATTGTTCCTGAGGTCCACACCAAACATTACAATTAAAATCCTTTACAAAAATGACATAATCCTTCAGAAATAATGAAAATTAAATCGCACACAAAATTCAAATTAGCTGCTTCGATGACTTACGAAAAGACATAACAAAATAACACACAAACCTTTTCAACCGTATCAGAGTTAAATAAAAAACAAAGATAAATCCCTCTTGGTTGTATTTGGAGTTACTCCAAACCCAGTTCTGCAGCTTTTTGAGGTTCTTCCTGAGGGGTTAGGTTTACCTGCTGAAGGTGAAAAGGTGATTGCTTTTTCCACTCTGCTCACCTAGTTCCTCCTAAATGTAAGGATGCTGCTCCACCCACACTAAAACTGGATAAAAGACGCACTACCTAACTTAAAACTACAGAAAATCAAGTGTGTGGTGAGAGGCTCTGAAAATGGATTTCATAAAACCTGGAAATACTTTGACCTTTTCCAATAAACCATCAACAAATGTTCAGGAATAGCAGACCAGTAACATTTTCCCATAAATATTGAAAGTGGTGTTTTTATGATCTTAATTGAATTTTTTTGTTGTATACCTTCTAGGTGACAGTTTTTACAGGTTTTTTTTGTTTTTTTTACTAAATACTAAAAAAGGAAAATGAATACAACAAACAATAGCAAACTGAATATAAATTTGCAATGTGCTAATTTTTTTACATTTTCGTGATCAGCCCTCAATGTCATTTCAGAAGGCAACATTTTCCAAAAGGTAATTTCTCTGTTCACAGCGTTGTTTCAGCGTAAAAGCAGTGACAGAAATTCATCTAGTATTAACAGCATGTCTACTGTACGTTGGCAACAACTGTGAGAAAACGGTTTGTGTGAAGCCCAGATTTTATTAAAAGGAGAAAAGAAGACAGTGTTGTTCTTTTAAAGCTCCTCCTCTCTGACCCTGAACTCACCGCTGTGTCCCTGATGGAGCCAATCGCCTGCTGTGTTTGTTTCCAGCTGTGTGGGATGGACCAGCTGTGGGGAATCGCTCTGAGAGCTCAGTCTGCTGACATCTCCCGCGCCGCCATCCAGTACATCAACTCCTACTACATCAACGGTCAGTCAGTTTTAAGAGATCTGGTACAAGCTCACCTGAAATGCAGACGTCTGTGAGTCGGTTGTGTTCATTTGCAGCCTCCTCGGCCATAAAGATTAAATTAATTAGGACAAAACTACAGCTTTTAAATTAAATTCTACTTACAGATACGTTAGATGCAGCAAAAACTGATCATCTTTTCCAACCTCTCTGGCATCTTTTTTGATTTTTATTGTACATCATTTATCGTAATGAATTTCTCACAATAAGCTCCGGATGATGATGTTTAAAACCCCCTGAAATTATCTGTACTGTCAGGATCGATTCTGCTACCATTTTCTCCACATTTTGTTCAATGAAAGCATCAATAAATGTCAATACATTTGAAAATACAGCTGTAGTGTGCAGTTTAGTGATACAAATCACACTATTTTCTTTGACTGGGGTCCTAAAAAAGCACATTGCAAATGGAAATGCTTTTTTTAAGTGCAGTAATTTTGTTTGCTGAGTTTAGACAAAAATATTTTTTCAGTTTTCTTCAATCAAGCCCAAAATAATAAGAAAACTGGATGAATTTTATTTAACAAACACTTAAAAAATAATTTTTTTGAACTTTTCGCTCTGTAATCCCATTCCTACAAAAATAAAAATCTGATTATTTTTAAAAATTAAAATAGTTCATCCTTAGTTTATTGTTGAGTAGGTGAAAAAAATTACATTTTGAGTGATTTTAGTTTTTTAAAGTGTTTTTCGTGAACCGATTATTTTGGTACAAAGTTTGAACATCCCTGATTTTAAAGCAGAAACTTTCAAATCATTTAACCGATCCCTCTAATTGCTTTTGAGGGTTTTGAAAATGTTACATTTTATGTGTTTGCAGCTGGTAAGACGGGCCTGGAGAAGGAGCAGGAGTTCATCAGGAAGTGCATGGAGAGCCTCCTGATGGCCTCAGCCAACCTGGAGAAGGACGCTCACTCCAGCCTGACCAGCATCGAGAGGGGGCTGCTCATGCTCAAAACACACTTGGAGGCCTTCCGACGCAGGTACACACACAGTTTACCTAGAAATACCACATTAAGAATATCCAAGCAGAGAAAGCTGACTTTATCTATGAGGATGTTATTGTGTGTGGCAGGTTTGCGTATCACCTTCGGCAGTGGCAGATCGAGGGGACGGGAATCAGCAGCCATCTGAAAGCTCTGAGTGACAAACAGTCTCTGCCTCTCAGGATCGTCTGTCAGCCTGCTGGCCTTCCTGACAAGGTGGGTTTCCTACACAGCCAGTCAGCTCCTAGAAACGTTCTTAGCATTCTGTCACATTCAGATAAATTTAAATTACTGGAATAGACCTGCACAAAGTGATATGTTGGAGTAAAGTGGGTAGAAATAATGCTGTGTTGCAGTTGACTGGGAACTGGCTTTGACGTCGGACCCGACGTTCTGGTTAAGAAGTCAGAATTTTAATTTAAACATTAGCTGCATTTCCATTGACCATATTAATGCGCAAATTGGAATTACAAAAATATGTTTGCTCAATAGAAACATGCCAATTAGAAAAAAAACAAATTTTTCTATAGAAAGGTGATTTTTTTTTTTTAATGGGATGTATCAGAATTTGTGTATTTCACAATGAAAACACTTTTATCACATCATAAGCCACAACCAGATGTTGCTACTGCTGGAAAATATGAAGAAGACGACAGGAAGTGGTGGGAAGAGGATGCTTTTTAATGACTTGTCAAGTGAACAAACTTATTCACGTGATTTTTTTAAATTGCTTTTCCTCTTTAATGCAATTGTGACATTGTATAACATTAGTGGAATATTGGCAAAGTTTTGTCACATTTATAATAAAAATGCAGGTATTGTTTCTCACTATCATAATTTTAAGCTATATTTTCCATAAGCAAACACTTTTAATTTGTTGATTGATTTAAGACTCACTGTTACATTTATGTCCTATAAAATAAACATATTTCCACCACAGCTTATAACTGCTTATGCGAGAAGCAGCCATATTGAAAAGCGTAGTCAGCCGTATAAGTCATAACTGGATGTAGTTGGAGCTGCTCTCAGTTTCCCAGGGGGAAATCTGACTTCAGACGGTGTTCACAGCCTTCTCCTACATTAGATGGCCCAGGCTCAGCTGTTTCTGTTGTTGTTTTACAGATGACCATTGAGATGTATCCCAGTGATCAGGTCGCTGACCTCCGGGCTGAGGTGACCCACTGGTACGAAAGCCTGCAGAAGGAGCAGATGAACCAGCAGGCGCAGCTGCAGGAGTTCGGTCAGAGCAGCCGGCAGCAGGGCGACTTCCCAGGTCGACTAACCTTTTACTGTGCTTGTTCAACTCTTAAAGAGGAACTGTAGTGCAAAATTCACATTTTGCACATTTTTATACTTTCATTTAGATCTCTACTGCTTCTAAAAACAGCCCACCCATCCGTTTTTTTGGTGCCTAGAAAATGAACGGTTTCAAAAACCTTCCACTTGTTGAGTCACAATCAACAGGCACTGCAGCGTTACCTAGCAACCCCAGCCGAGCGCTTGCCTAGCAACTCGTTTGGTCAGCTGGTTTTACTGATGTATTTGCTGTACAATGGCTTTTGGAAAAGACAAGTTTTGTTTTGTTGTTGACTTACCATCCAGAAACCACATTCTTGTTGTTTGTGCAAGAAGCTACACTTGTGCTTTTCAAAGATGTACAGTTGTGTAATTGTTAAAGATCAGGTTTTTTCCTGTGGATTCTGATTCTGATCACCCATGGATCACCGATACCGATCACCAATCACATAATTAATTTCTTAAATCATAAGCACTACCAGTTACATTATGTTGAAAAAGGAACCATGAATTCACCTTAATTTAGACAAAAACTTGTTTTTAATAACTTTTTCCAAGAAAAAAACAAAACTGGCTTTGTGCAAATTGTATTGCTATTTATAATACTATCTTTAACAAACTGATCGGCCACTGATTGATTGATTACCTCTTTTGATTCCTAAAGGGAAATTAAATAACTTTGCTCATTCTGAAAGGAACTTAAAAATTTCATTATACTTTACAAAATGTTATGATCATGTTTCGATTGGCCCATATGCCTATTCTAACCTGTTCAAGGTCACTGTTAAGCTGCTGCCAGTGTCCCAGCAGCTTGTGTTTTACACCTGTTGTGTCCCCTGCAGGTGGTTTGATGGGACCAGTTCGAATGATCTCCTCCGGCCACGAACTCACTACAGATTACGACGAAAAGACTCTGCATGAGCTGGGATTCAAAGACATGCAGGTGACTCGACACAACGGTTTACAGAAAAAAAAGAAAACGCTCCCGCTTCCAGGTGACCCGTTGCTACGTGATGCCTGTGTGTCCGTCCACAGATGGTGTTCGTCTCTCTGGGAGCGCCACGGAGGGAGAGGAAGGGCGAGGGCGTCCAGCTGCCGGCCTCCTGTCTGCCTCCGCCGCAGAAGGAGCACATCCCCATGCTGCTGCTCCTCCAGGAGCCACACCTCACCACGCTGTTCGACCTGCTGGAGATGCTGGCCTGTTTCAAACCTCCCAGTCCAAACACAGAGAAGCTGCAGGAGAGCCCAGAGGTGCTGCAGCTGTCATCCCCCCCCCCTCCGTTTATTACATTTAGTGCCTTTCTAACCTGTAAACCTGTGTGTGTCTAATCTAGAGCGCACGCTGCGAGGAGCTCCACCTCCACGCGGAGAATCTGTCCCGTCGGGTTTGGGAGCTGCTCATGCTCCTCCCCACGTGTCCCAAGATGCTGCAGGCCTTCCAGAACATCTCAGACGAGGCGGTTAGTCACAACAACGAGCAGATCGTCCCCATGAATCACGTCCAGACAACAGCAAAACACTAAAACTCACTTTTTCTGCAACTGCAGAGCGGGGAGGGCCTTTGTTGGAAGGAGCTGTTGAGGATTAAAAGTCCCCACAAGCTGCTTTACGCCCTGGAGATCATCGAGGCGCTGGGAAAACCCAACAGACGCATCCACAGAGAATCGACTGTAAGAGAAACGCAACCCACGATTAAAATCTCATTCCTGGTGTGTTTTTCTTCCTGCGCTGCAAGTATTTTGGGTCAAGTAGATGTCTAATTACACTTAAAATAAGACAAAGCTAACAGAGTAATATTTCAGCAAGATACCAGAGGTTGTTTTAAGTCAATAATTCCTTAAAATTGGGAAATAATTACTTGCCCATTGGCAGATTATTTGCATTATAAGGGAAATGGTCTTTAAGTGAAACAGGTACTTTTTAAATACTATTAGGTATTTACTTACTTAAAACAAGAAGGTTAGTTGTAGGTTAGTTTTGTATTAAGATATTTGCACCAGAAATTTGACTAAAACTACTTGATAAGATTTAGTATTTTTGCAGTGAGGTTTGCACAAACCCAGATAGACCAGAGCTGATTTACAGGATAGTCAATTATTTAGTTTTATTTCTATCCATAAATACAAGTTTACTACTCAAATAAATTACCATACAGTAATTTTAGGGGTAAAACAAATTAAGTAACTTTGTGTTTTATTCACAGGTAATATTAGAAACCGAATTATAATTATATGAAGCTTAAATAATAAAATAAGTTCAGTTTGCTAAATGATCCTGTTGCAAGACAATATCTGCATTTATGATCCACAAACTATTTAACATTCAAGCCGTGAAGTCGGGTCCATGTTTTCTACAGAGGAGCCAATTAGTTTTTTGGTGAACTTCTGATCTCTGGTTTTTAAAGTTTGATTTACTGATGTTTTCTCACACCTGTAAGCTTATTGATGGTTTGGATGTACAAATTCCTCATCAAATGTTTAAGAATGGCCTTTAAAACACAAGCTTCAGACTCTGAAATGCATATTGGCAGTGAGTGTGTTTAACTCCAGTCTGTGTGTGTTTTCAGGGCAGCTACAGCGATTTGTACCCAGACTCTGACGACTCCAGTGAAGATCAGATAGAAAACAGCAAGAACACCTGGAGCTGCAAGGTACAGGAACCAGCTGACGGTAAAATCAGAACAACATGTTGAATATTTGATGGCATACCTGATGATCTGTACTCCTCACCCCGTACTCCAGTTTGTTTCCTCTGGAGGTCTCCAGCTGCTCCTGGAGATCTTCAACTCTGGCATCCTGGAACCCAAAGACCAGGAGTCTTGGACTGTGGTGAGAAATCCTGTTTTAGCTTCAACCACATGTGAAACTGGAGTTTGTTGACGAGTCCCATTCTGATTCTTTATTGAAGTTGTTCTCAGTATTACATCTTCTCTATTATATCCCACATGATATGTTGAGCTAATGCTAGCTAGTTTTAATATGACTTGTAGATTATTCAGCTTGTAACAGATTGTAATTCAGTTAACCATGTGCAAAATTCACAGAAAAAGCCTTTCTCCTTTTATTTTGCTTTGTACGTCCTAATTTTTAATGGCCAATGTTTCGGCTGCTTTCTGCAGAACTCTGCTTTGTCACATGACATGTCTAAGAGCAGGTGCGGCTAACACTGGTCCTACTTTCTGATAAAAATCTGTTTAAAAGAAGAAAGAGCTTTGGATTGTATGGAAAAAACAGATTCATCCGAGTTTTACTGACAACAGCAAAACACTAAAACTCGGACTCGACTTAAGAGGAAAGGAGATCGAGCTTTTTCTGTTGCTGCTGCAGTTTTATGGAATAACTTACCTTTCCAGATTAGATCTGCCCACAGCCTGGATCATTTTAAATCGATTCTTAAAACTTCTTAATTGATGTATTGTTTGTGCTCTGTTTTGTTATTTGTGTTGTTGTTCTTGTACAGCACTTTGGTGCAGTTTTATACCTGTTTTAAAGTGCTATATAAATAAATTTGACATTGACAACAAGCAAATTTAAGACTAGCAGCCTTAAAAAGAAATCTGGAGCGATGGGCTCAGAGATTATTTTTAAACTTTTTTCATTTATTCATGATTGTGAGGATACCTGAGCTGGGCCTGTTTTCTCTGACTGCGTTTTTTCCACTCGTTTTGCCTGCAGTGGCAGCTGGACTGCCTCGCCTGCCTGCTGAAGCTGATCTGCCAGTTCGCGGTCGACCCCGCAGACCTGGACCTGGCCTACCACGACGTCTTCTCCTGGTCCGGCCTCGCCGAGAGCCAACGCAAACGGGCGTGGCCTGGAAAATCCCGCAAGTCCACAGTGGAGCACGGAAAAGGCCTGCACATCCCGCGCCTTACAGAGGTAGAGTCTTCCGTCGCCTGATGGCTGATGAGGAGACTTTCTGAATCGCTCACCTGATCATTCCTCTCCTCTCAGGTCTTCCTCGGTCTCGTTCAGGGCACCAACCTGATTCAGCGGCTCATCAATGTGGCCTACACCTACGACAACCTCGCACACAGGTGAGCAGCGGCTCAAGAAATGGTTCACTCATTTTTAAGGGGCAGGGTTACGTAAAATTTAACTTTTTTTTTTTTTTAAGCCTTTTTGTCATGTTATACTGTTATTCCCTCATCAAAAATATAGCTGGAGGGTCACCTTAGTTCTTTCTTATGGATTTGAGAAATTCTTTAATCGCCATGGCAACCATTCAGCTGTGCCAAACACCTGGATGGATCTAGCTCCTCCTCTGAGCTGCAGTTTCCAAGCGCCCGCCTTACAGAGCTGCCCTTGCATTCGACTTCTCCACTCAGCTCCTTCAGACTAGCCAGCAGCAATTAGCAAACAGCTGGTGGAGCAGCTGAGCTCATTATAGGAGCCACTGCTACTGATAAAAACATTGTTAAAGGGTTAATAGAGGAGCCTTGCTGTGATGAGTTTCATAAAAATAAGGAGGTTTTTTTTTTTTTTTTTTTTTTTTTAGATTTTTTGGCTCTAGTGGCCTTCATTTGATAGTTAATTGACAGGAAAGTGGGTATTGAGAGAAGGGGAAGACATGCAGCAAAGGTCGCCAAGGCCAGGAATCGAACCTGCGACAGCTGCGTCGAGGGCTAAGGCCTCCATATGTGGGTTGTCCTTAACCAGCCACTCTGCCACCACAACACACCCGATAAGGAGCTTTTAAAGAGACAGAGGACCAATTTAAAGCCATTAAATTAAGAAGTCAAAGAAGTCAAATTTCTATTAGGTTATATTTGATATACAGCACTGGGTGGGAAAAAATGAGAGATCTCTTAAAATGATCAGTTTCTCTGATTTTACTCTTTATAGGTTTATGTTTGAGTAAAATAAACTTTGTTCTTTTATTCTATGAATTGCTGACATGTCTCTGAATTTAAAAGCAGTAATTTAGTTTTTATTTGCAGAAAATGAGAAATGGCCAAAATAACGAAAAAGGATGCAGAGCTTTCAAACCTCAAATAAAGAAAAGAAGTTCATATTTATGTAAAGCAACAAAGTTAATGTTTTAACTCAGGAAGAGTTCAGAAATCAGTATTTAGTGGAAAAACCAGGAGGTTTTCTATGCGGTTCAGTGCAGCTTGCTTAGTTTTCCAGAGCTTTATATAGCGTTTTTATAAGAACTGAAGGCAACATAGTTACTTGATTGTCCTATAAAATACATAATTCTGCCCCTTTAAGTTTTCTAACTAGATGAATAATAAATTACATGTCCTGTTTTTGCTTCAGAGTCCTAAAGGCTCAATCTGACCACAGGTCGCGCCATGAAGGTAAGAGTTGATGCCTCTTGGCTCCAAACAACAAATATGTAAACCTTTAGAAGTCCTGATGAGCAGGCGTGGATACAAATGTGTGTTTTGTTGCTGCAGTGACTCACTACTCGATGTGGCTGATGGTGAGCTGGGCTCACTGCTCGTCCACTGTGAAGTCCAGTCTGGCCGACAGCGACCATCTCCACGATTGGCTGAAGAAGCTCACGTTGCTGGTTCCTGAGGTCAGCCGCTTGTTACGGTTAAATACGAACTTTATCTTTTGTCTTAGAGAGTTTGATTAAATCTCATAACAAGGATAAAGTCATGCAAGCAGTTTTCCTCAGAGCAGAACATCCTGATCTCAACACGACTTTCAGATACCGACAGTTGGAGCCAGGCTCCAAGTTACACCACTTTATCGATGTCTGGCAGACATTAACTTAGCAACGACATATTTTTACAAGCCAACTTTACTGTAACTCTGCGTTATTTTTGCGCTATCTGAAAAATTCCAGCGTTTTCTGAAAGGGTAGACATTGACTCTTTCAAGCCAATATCAGGTTATTACAGTAATTTCACACCTGCCATTGCAGGAAGCATGTTTTTCTTTATTTTAATCTGATGAAACACTCTTAATAGACTGTAAATTGTAAATAACTTCTAGACATTGAAAGTTCCAGTTGTTATGGAGAAATGGCCGAAATTATTTACTTCATACAATTAAAATAAGCAAAATTATCCAGACTGAGATTTGAAACTTATTTTTTTATTAAAGCTACAGAATGCAGCTTTAATAAAAAAAAATGTTTTTTTACCAATTTGTTGAAACTGCCATTATGTGTTGAGCTAAAACAACCAATCACAGCCAGGAGGCGGGTCTGATCGCTGTCAATCATGGCTATATACACGCCGCTCACCCCTCCTTGGAATTACATAATTCCAACACCTTCAATCCAGCCCAATTTCTCCTGGATTATTATTTTTAAAGCATACTTTTATTTAAGTCTTTATGGGCATATTTATAGTTTTTGTTTGTTGTAGCAGATCACAAACCTGCTGCAACACAGTGAAAGCAACAAGACAGAATGTGCTTTAAATTTAAAGTTGATTTATTGCTTTTCTTCTGTTTTCACGTTGTGCTGTAGCCGGCCGTGAGGCACGAGGCGTGTAACGGCCTCTACAAGCTCTCTCTGTCCGGTTTGGAGGGTGGAGAGTCCATCAACCGATCCTTTCTGCTTCTTGCCGCCTCCACGCTGCTCAAATTCCTGCCTGATGCTCAGGCTCTCAAACCACTACGGGTGAGTCTGCCACACACAAACACCTGCAGATGTTGGTCCAGAAAAGGAGCCGGCAAGCGACACTCTGTGTCAGTAGTCCTATGGGACGATGATTTGACTCAATTTGAGCTTTGCTACACAAAATCCAGTTTGTTTATTGGAGACATTATCCCCTTGATGGGTAAATGCCAGAACAACTGGGACACAACTTCATGAGCAAAGATGGAGAAGCTTTAGAACTGAAGATTCACCAATTACAGAGAAGCCCGTCACAATAAACAGTAAATCAATTTATCCATGATGAATACAAACAAGCTTGATAATTTCCATTTGCATGTTTGTTTTTCTAGTGTCTTTCTCTCTTTCTACCAAAGACTGAAAGGCAAAAGTTTTCACTCTGGAGCTTTGGTTTCAACCAGCTCCGTTTTTGAAGGACAGAGACTTGAGGATCCATTTTATTTGTTTTTTTTAATTTTTTTTTAATTTTTTGCTGTGGAATTTTAAAATGGCTTCCAGTTCCAATGTTAAGTGTTTGTTAAAAATTCAAGTTTATTGATCTTTGAGAGTGTGTTTTTGCATTATTATCCTTATATCGCTTGAAAATGGTCTCAAAACAACAATATTATTGCAATAACGTCTCGGAGAATTTATTGTCCAACATAATTGGTTATTTGATGCACCTAATCAGAGATCTATGACTTGTCTATATTCAAATTGTGTTCAAAATATTATTTTCCAGCCTTCGTGTTGTGAGCTGTCCTTTTTTATTCATATTGGAAGCAGAGGAGTCAACGGCCATGTTTCCATTGAACTAAAAATTGCAGAAAATGGAATTCGTAAAATATATTTGCTCAACAGACATGCACCAATTAAAAAAAAACTTTTTGTGCAAGAATGAGGTGTTTATAAGCTTCATCAAAATAAATTTATTTCACAAAACTAGTTGAAACAAATTTCCATTGCATAACTATTCCTAATTTAATGGAAGCAACATAATTGCACTTTTTTCTTTTTTTTAATATTAGCAGGTTCTCAAAAAAGTTTGTATTTTTGTGAGCTTTACTCACAGTTTGCATCTGCAGGTGGAGGATTACGAGGAGGAGCCTCTGCTGCGGACCGGATGCAAAGAATACTTCTGGCTCCTCTGCAAACTCATCGATAACATCCACGTTAAAGACGCCAGCCAGGTGGGAGCATCAGAGCGCACTATCCTCACGTTCATGCAGTTTGTTTCATCTTCCTGGTGTTGCCCTGAGCTGCTGCTAGCATTGGTCTGTTTGAACTCACAGAAGGTCTCTCCTTCTCTGTCGCTGACCGGCTCGATGCAGACCACGCTGCTGGACCTTGACGCTCTCGCCCGGCACCTTGCCGACTGCATCAGGAGGTCGGACAGCTAGATGGATGCTTCAGACGCACTTTATTTGAAGGGATGTGCATGAGACCGACATGAAACTGTTATGAACATGAAGGAGTCTTCAGGAATGTTTATGATCAATCAATCAATCAATCAATCAAATTTTATTTGTATAGCACATTTCAGCAGCAAGTCATTTCAAAGTGCTTTAGACAACTTAAAATAAAAATGAAAATAGAACTAGACTGATTTTGAAAAAGATTAGAGAAACATTATTAAAAATAAAAATTAAAAGTGAAAACATTTTAAAACATCTCAAACCTCGACATCACACAAGGATTCTCAAGCCTCAGAGTTTTTGTATCTTACAAGGATTCAAGGCATTTCAAAGTGCTTTACACAATTTGAAATAAATATAAAACGGAACAAGACAGAGTTTGAAAAAGATTTAAAGAGATACAATCATTATTGAAAGTAAAAAGAAAGAATAAAAACATTCAGTTTATCCATAAGCAACTCTAAACCGCATGGTTTTAATTTGAGATTTAAAGACACTCAGTGTTTCAGCTGTTTTACAGTCCTGTTTTACATCCTTATCATGAAGCGTCATGTTAATGATGATGTCACTGCAAAAACACAAAAGCTTACCGAGTATTTTTGGTCTAGTTTCTACTACAAGTATCTCAATAAGCTTTAAATAAGACAAAACTATCTTACAAGTAGCTTCTTAGTAAGACTTAGATGACATTAAGACATCATTTGACAATGACAAATAATGACACTATTTGACATTATAATGATTATATTGTTTCAAATGATTAGCGTTATAGCATTATTCAGATAAATTAGCATTATTTGAAAAGATAATTCTAATTAATTCTAAATTAGCATTATTCTTTAAGTAATGACATTTTTATGCAAAGTTGGATTAAAACTTACTTTAAAAAAAGGCAAATTTGCATTAAAAGTATCTTTATTTACCAAATAAAACTTCATGAAAACAGTCAAACATTCATAAAAAATCCTTCATGTTATTACAGAATCATGTCACCTCTTCAAATAAAGTGTTACTGATGTTTCTCGACTTATACTGAGTGACCTGTTGAAACTGATTGGGTTTGGTTTTCCTCTCACACCCAGCCGGGAGATCCTGGACCAGCAGGACGGGAACATCGAGGACGACGGGCTGACGGGCCTCCTGCGTCTCGCCACCAGCGTCCTCAAGCACAAGCCGCCGTTCAAGTTCTCCCGCGAGGGACAGGAGTTTCTGCGGGACGTCTACAACCTCCTCTTCCTCCTGCCCAGCCTGGCCGACCGGGCTCAGCCCAAGTGCAAGTCCCACTCTGCCCGGGCTGCCGCCTACGACCTGCTGGTGGAGATGGTGAAGGGCTCGGTGGAGAACTACCGGCTGCTGCACAACTGGGTCATGTCGCAGCACATGCAGTGTAAGAACAGCTGCTTCCTCTCTCTGATTTCAGGTGCATCCGCTAGCATTGTTTTGGTCCTTTAGGCTCTGCTTCCACATGGATTTAGCATCTAGGGACAATAGAAACGATCATTTTTAAAAAAGGTTCTGGAGCAGATAAATTTCAGAACGCTGGTTTGACGTTTCCGTGTGGCTGTGTGAGCTGCGTGTTTTTTAAACGATGAGGTTGCAGCTCCATTTGGCGCAGCAAGGTTGCCAGGTTTGACAGTTTCCAGCCTAAACAAAGTAAAACCAGCACAACCCCAATAAAACAGCCCAAATCTCAACTCGATAAAACTTATATTAATAGCACCTGATCTTATTTTAACTCATTGTCTTATCTTTTGTCTTCTACCTCATATGTTATTTTCTTATATCTTTTATCTTGCATCTTATATCGTTCCTATCAAGCTGCCCTGCTGGTTTATTGTCTCTGTTCCTGTGATGACGTCACGGTTTGGACAGTAAAACCATCTATTCTGCGTTGCCCAACTTGAACAACAATTAACACAGTGGAACCTCTTAATTTTTGTCTTTTCTGTAGAAACATGTAACACAGCTTTAAAACACTCCCAGAAACCAGAGCGGGCTCCGAACCGCTCCGTGGAAAAGGCCCATCAGTGTCTGAATTCTGTCTTTGCAGCGTAAATAAAGTTCCACGCAGTGATTTGTTGTTTCCTTCCAGCTTCTCACGCCCCGTATAAGTGGGACTACTGGCCCCACGACGATGTCCGGGCCGAGTGCCGCTTCGTTGGGCTGACGAACCTCGGAGCAACCTGCTACATGGCGTCCACCATCCAGCAGCTCTACATGATCCCTGAGGCCCGACAAGCCGTCTTCACTGCGCAGGTCAGGAGCTGCAGCACCGGGAGCTGCAGCACCGGGAGCTGCAGCTGCTCAGAAACATTTAAACGGGTTCCTGCTGTGCCTTAACTTGAACTTTAGTAAAATGACCTCCAGGCTGGGAAAGTGCTTGATTTCCATACAAAGTCTTTGATATTCAGACATTAATTACATATTTTCATTCACCCAATAAAGACCAGTTTTTGTTAAGTGTTTTGTTCTCAAACCAGTTGGTTGTGTAAGGTGGATATGAGAAAGGGACATTTCAAAACATTTTGTTTTTATTTAGAGTACGTTATCCCTGCAGTAGAATGTTAAAGTATTATCACATTATTAATATCTACAATAAATGCCAGGTAGTGAATTTAAACTCTCCTTTTTAGTTCTTTTATATTATTTTTATGTCCAAAGTGTAATGCTGGAAAAATGCTTGAATTTTTTATTATGCAAAGTTTACAAACTCTGATTTTAATTCATTACATAGTTTAAAGTATTTATTGTGTGTGTGTGTGTGTGTGTGTGTGTGTGTGTGTGTGTGTGTGTGTGTGTGTGTGTGTGTGTGTGTGTGTGTGTGTAGTACTCTGAGGAGATCAAACACAAGACGACGCTGCTGGAGCTGCAAAAGATGTTCACATATCTCATGGTAAACTTTCCATGTACAACTTTATCACATTTTCTAAACATCACAACCACAAATTTATTATTTTAAATGATAACCAACACAAACTTGCATTTAGTTGCGTCGCAGAGGTGCAGTTAACCTCCATGTTGTTTTATCTTTCAGGAGAGCGAGAGGAAGGCGTATAACCCTCGACCTTTCTGTAAAACGTATACGATGGACAAGCAGCCTCTGAACACCGGCGAGCAGAAAGACATGACCGAGTTCTTCACCGACCTCATCACCAAGATCGAGGAAATGTCCCAGGAGCTGGTGAGAACTCAAATACAAATACGGTCTCTCTAAAGAATGGTTCTGTGGCGTGAAATTAAGAAAAGATGGACTATTTAAGACAAAATTAGACAAGAACACCATGACTCTATTTGAAGTTAATGCCATTAAATTATGCTGTTCTACAGAAAAACACGGTAAAGACTCTGTTTGGAGGCGTCATCACCAACAACGTTGTTTCTCTGGTGAGTAGACAACTTTATTTTAAGCATTTTGTTCTTACTTGTTTTACTTAAACTCTTTTACAAGAGAATATGCATTGAAGCTGTGTTTTAATGTGTTTAATAACGGTTCGTGGTGAAGTTGCTTTTGCAGAGAAAACAGAGAAAATGTTAAAAATATAATTGGAATATTTTGACTTGACTCCCCTACGTCTTTTGCATTTAGAAACATTGCAACATGCCTCATTATTTCCCAGCTAATAAACACATTTATTGGGAGTTATTGAGTAGAAGCCAATTAATACTCTGCAGAATAGAGACATTGGTTTTCTCTCCAGGATCAGTCTGTTCTTACACCTCTGTTCTGGGAATTTGTGCAGCATTAAAACACAATAATGCTTCTTTTCCACTGTGCGGTTTGGGCCTGTGTGGTTCTGTTCGCTATTCTGACTGTTTCCACTGCAAAAGTGGCACAAATAACGACCGATACTACATCACTTTCTTTAAATGGCTTCTCATTTCGCTCTTTTGGGCGAGAATTGAGCTACTTTAAGATGCACCGATCCTCTTATTTCACTTCCAATACAGATATTTGAGGTTGATATGATCCAGAAAAACTGTTGATTTGACTTAAAACATTTTCTTTCTTTTTTTAAACAGACATAAATGTATTGAATTACAAATTAATTTTCTAACTCTGCACAAGTACAGCAGCTAAATACTGGGTTGACAATAAACAGCAACAAATCTTCTTTCAAATGGTCCAGAAAGTGCAACTAGGAATTCTAGATATATTATAAAATAAGTAGTAAAGCATAACAAACCATAGAATTAGACTAAACAGATCTGACCTTATGGATCTGACACATTATCAGCAATAACAACCTGATGTTTTTCCCAACATCTGATATTACAGATATTAATATCAAATCTGTGCATTTCTGCAGTCAGAACGTCAGAAGTCAACTTTTAAAGCTTCAGCTTCATTTGAAGCTGTGATAGTTGGTTGTAAATAACTTTTGTTTTTCTTGCAGGATTGTGACCACGTCAGTCAGACTGCAGAGGAATTTTACACAGTCAGATGTCAAGTGGCGGATATGAAGAACATCTACGTAAGCTTTGGATCCTGCTTCTGGTTTCTCACTTCCAAGAACTGCCGTCACATTCTCGTTCCCTGCTCTCGTTTTTTAATTAGGAGTCTCTGGACGAGGTGACCATCAAGGACACGCTGGAAGGCGACAACATGTACACCTGCTCGCAGTGCGGCAAGAAGGTCCGCGCAGAGAAAAGGTGAGAAAGAATCCAAGCATTTCCTGGAATAAGAGACGACAGTCGTCTCACCGCGATGCGTCTCTGGTCCCTCAGAGCTTGTTTCAAGAAGCTGCCGCGCATCCTGAGCTTCAACACCATGAGGTACACATTCAACATGGTGACCATGATGAAGGAGAAGGTGAACACGCACTTCTCCTTCCCGCTGCGCCTCGACATGACTCCCTACACGGAGGACTTCCTCATGGGCAAAGGAGAGCGCACAGAGGGTTCGTACAGAAATGTTCAACATGCTAACCTGTGTGTTTTTGGTTTAACCCTTTCCTGCGACAAACTCACCTTTTACTTTTCTTGTTTTCAAATGTCCATGTTGAAAAACAATTTGTGTTTCACCATTTGCTGATGTTAAAAAATGAAACTTCTTCCTGACTTTGTGTCGTCTTCTGCTTCGATTGGTGCCTCAGGTTTTCGGGAAGAGGGGGAGCAGAGCGTCACGGAGAGCTACGAGTACGACCTCATCGGCGTCACCGTGCACACGGGCACCGCGGACGGCGGCCATTACTACAGCTTCATCAGGGACATCGTCAACCCCCACGCTTACAAGAACAACAAGTGGTGAGGGTCAGCATGCGCTTTAACGTAGCACTCTGCAGCTTTTAGAGACGCACTGAGCCAATGTTAATATCTGTATTGGTACCGATATATTTTTTTTTTAAATTCTAGATTGGGGATTGGTGATCCAAAAGCACTGATCTATTCTGTCTAATTCTATGCTTTCTCTGCAAAAACACAAAATCTTACCAAATAATTTTGGTCTAGTTTCCAGTGCAAATATATCAGTACCCTTGAAATGAGACAAAACTAACTTAAAAGTAACTTTTCCACAAGAAATAGAGGCATGTTTTATGTAAATAATTACTTAATTTATTTAAAAAGGTAGTTGTCCTATTGGCAGATTATTTGACTTATAGCATGAAATAATCTGCCAATGGAACAAGTAGCTTTTTCATCAATTCTAAGGAATTATTGACTTAAAACAAGTTCCTGTTTGATGCTGAGAGGTTTCTTGTACGTTAGTTTTGTTATTCCAAGTGTACTAAGATATTTGCACTTGAAACAAGACCAAAAATTACTTGGTACTATTTAGAGTTTTTGCAGTGTTATTCTCTGAGTAATGACAAACTTTCTGAACTATTTGAAAGAAGATTTGATTAAGTTTATCTGTTGCTTTTGTCAGATTTAGTTTATTATTTATTTCGGCTGTTTTACTCCTAATTGCACTGACTGATAAAGTTAAAGTTGTGTTTTTACATGTGTGACCAGGCCTGTTGGTGGATTTAATTGTGCTGTACTGCTGCAGAGTTGGCAAGCAAATTTGTAATTCAGCGCATTTCTTTCTTTCTTTATGTTTCTCCATTTTAAAAAAGTAAAGAAAGAAAGATTTTATGTAAATTAATTTATGTATCTGATCAGTATCTGCTGATGCCAAACTTGAAACGTCGGTATTGGAAGTAAATAAAGTGGATCATCCCTGATCCTGATGAGGATTTCCAGGTGTTTCATCCGCCTCTGACTGTGTGTGAAAACCTGCAGGTATCTGTTCAACGATGCAGAGGTGAAGCCCTTCGACTCCGCCCAGCTGGCCTCCGAGTGCTTCGGAGGAGAGATGACGGTACGAGACGCAGCGGCTTTACAAATTAAATCACTGCGTCCTGCTAACACATTCTGTTATTTTCCCATCAGACGAAAACCTACGACTCCGTCACCGACAAGTTCATGGATTTCTCCTTTGAGAAGGTAAGAATTTATGTCCTGTTTTGATTTTTTTTTTCTGTATGTAACTGTGATTTAACGGTGTATTGATCTGGTGCACAGACACACAGTGCCTACATGCTGTTCTACAAGCGAGTGGAGCTGGAGGAAGAAAACGGAAAAGATTTCAGTTTTGATGTCTCTCCTGATCTACTCGAGGTAGCCAGTTATTTTTTCCCCCCATTAAGTTTTAAATTTTAACCCACTTTTTTCAAGAGCATCACTCACTTTAAGTCTCTCTGCGACACTTTCAGTGGATTTGGCATGACAACATGCAGTTTCTGCAGGACAAAAACATCTTTGAGCACACATATTTTGGGTGAGTCTTGTTACTTTTACTGCACTACGTTTTTGCTTGGCTGTTTTCTAATTTGCCGCTGTGTCTTCAGATTCATGTGGCAGCTGTGCAGCAGCATCCCCAGCACCTTACCGGACCCTAAAGCCGTCTCACTCATGACCGCAAAGGTTAGAAACTGCTCAGCTTCCTTTCAGTTCATGGACTCAAGTAAAACTTTATGCAAAACGTTGAACGGCATCAAAAATTAAATATATTTTTTTAAAATAGCTTTTTATTCATGTTCGTTCTTTTTGCAGCTCAGCACATCTTTCGTTCTTGAGACTTTCATTCACTCTAAAGAGAAGGTAACTTGTGCTGCACTGTGTATACATATTCAATTTCTGTCCAGAATAATTGCTGGTGATATAAATTAACTGTTGTTCCCATCCAGCCCACCATGCTGCAGTGGATTGAACTTCTGACCAAGCAGTTCAACAACAACCAGGCAGCCTGCGAGGTTTGAGCTTTAACATGATTCTCTGCTTAACCTTCATCTGAAGATATTTACTTATTTATTCTGGCTTATTTTTTCTCTTTCCCATTTCTACACTTTGTATCTGTGTGTGACCCTAAACTAATTAAAACAAGGAATATTAGAAATGATCCTGCCCCAAATATATTAAATAATGCCATTTTGTTGGTATTATCTAACAGAACACAAACAACTTGTTGATTATGTTCTGTGTTTTGTCTTGGCTTTAATTTTATCCATTTTATTTTGTGTTTTTCTCACTTTCTTGATGTTTTATTTTCTGTTTTTGTTGTTTGTTCTTTTTGTTTATTGATCAATACTGCTGTTTGCTTGTCTGTAATATTTGTTTTCTGGGCACTGATTTCATAAATCCCTAATTTTCACAACTTTGTATGTCACCTAGTTCTGATATCTTTTTTTATTCTTTTTACTTACTGTAACATTAATTGAACTTTGGGACTTTTCTTGTTTACAATATTTAACCATAATTGTCTACAATTATAGTTGTAGATAGTAAAATAATCAACTATTATCTTAATAATAGTTAATTATTTAAGTCATGCAACTCGTTTTACCTGATCAGGTATTGCTCCTACATGTTCAGTTCTTTCTTTCTTCCTCAGTGGTTTCTGGATAGGATGGCAGACGATAACTGGTGGCCGATGCAGATCCTCATAAAATGCCCCAATCAGATCGTCAGACAGGTGACTAAGAATATAAATGCATCCAACTGAATGTTTGAATTTCACAAGTCTTGATTTCAGTTTTTTTTTTTTTTTATCTGTTTGAATAAAAGTTTAATAAAAATTTATAAAATATCTGGTTAGCAAACAGCTTAGAATACTAAGACGGGACTATCTGGTTCTAACATTTGTCTAACATTGTCTAAACTTTGTCTTCCAGATGTTCCAGAGGTTGTGCATTCATGTCATCCAGAGGCTGCGGCCAGTTCATGCCCACCTGTACTTGCAGCCTGGGATGGAGGACGGGTAAGTCTCAGCTGACGGAGATTCTGGCGCAGTTGATTACTTCTCCAGTGAAAATGTGCATTAAACACAGACAGTTTGATTTTTGTTTTCATACCTGATAGTTTGGTAGATTTGATTGGATTGGGAACCAAAATTGCAGCGTTTGTTACATTTTCCGTTGATGCTTTGAAAGACCTTTTCCTCTTCTCGCATGTAGCGGCGCAGCAACAGGAAACACTGAAGGAAATGACGTCTTCGTTTACATTTCTACGTGAAATGATGATGGAGAGACATCAAATTTTAGTAGTTGTAGGATTTCTCTTTTGTCTTTGGTAAAAACCCATCAGCCATTTCTCCTTCTAGCACTAGACGGGCGCATTTGATTTGGTTTATTTACCCAGAATGCCCCACACTACACTCTGCTTCCTGCTTTTGTTCACCTCAACAGTTTTGTAGGCAAACTGGGCTTCACTTTTTTAGTTCGCATCAGAGTTAATTTGTGCATTCACACCTCCCCAAACAAACCGGACTTTCCAGGTAAGCAGACTAAACGGTGCTGGTGTGAATGCAGCCTTAAAATGTGAAAAACACTTTTCACTCAGCAGTTCACGTTTCTGACTTAAGGCGTTTTCACACTGCAGGGAACGAACAGTACTGAACGGAACGGTTCCAACCGTGTTTGCATTACAACTTGCGACCGGTTCCATCCGGCTCCACCCGGCCCCTTGGAACCACAAGAGCTGTGGTTCCAATCGGGCCGGCCAAGAGGTTCTGCTTAGAACCAGCAGCTGATTGGCCGCTGGTAGTTATGGAGTCAGACGTTGATTTTCCGTTGACAGCTGGCTCTCACTAAACTGTATTTTGTAAAGAGTGCTCTTTTCAATATTTTTATTATTAGTTTTAATTAGCAATGGATTTGTCTCAATATAGTGCAATAATGGGTCTAATGAGGAGGTAAATCTTTTCTTCCGCTTACTAGTTGATGAACGAGTACAGAATGAACTAGATCGGTCAACCAGGAAAGAGAAAGTTTTCCACCGCATCTCTGAGGAAAAAAAGCTTCGACCGATACATCAAAACCATTGTTTAGTTTCAAAAATAATGGCGTTCGGTATGGCTTTGATGGCGCCCTCAGTGTATATGCAAACACAACAGGGTTGGAACCGTTCCGTACTGTACCGTTCCATTCCGTACTGTTCCTTACCGTACCGTTCTGTACCGTACCGTTCCGTACCATTCTGTACCTTACCGTTCTGTACCTTACCGTTCCATTCCGTACTGTTCCTTACCGTACCGTTCTGTACCGTATCGTTCCGTACCTTACCATTCTGTACCTTACCATTCTGTACCTTACCGTTACGTACCTTACCGTTCCGTACCGTGCCGTTTTGTTCCATACCGTTCCGTACCTTACCGTTCTGTACCGTTCCGTACCGTTCTGTACCTTACCATTCCATACCGTGCCGTTTTGTTCCGAACCGTTCTGTACCTTACGTTCCTTACCATTCTGTACCGTACCGTTCTGTACCTTACCGTTCCGTACCTTACCGTTCTGTACCGTACCGTTCTGTACCTTACCGTTCTGTACCTTACCGTTCCGTACCTTACCGTTCTGTACCTTACCGTTCCTTACCATTCTGTACCTTACCGTTCTGAACCTTACCGTTCCGTACCTTACCGTTCTGTACCTTACCGTTCTGTACCGTTCTGTACCTTACCGTTCCGTTCCGTACCTTACCGTTCCGTTCCGTACCTTACCGTTCTGTTCCGTACCTTACCGTTCCTTACCGTTCTGTACCTTACCGTTCTGTACCTTACCGTTCCTTACCATTCTGTACCTTACCGTTCCGTACCTTACCGTTCCGTACCTTACCGTTCCGTACCTTACCGTTCTGTACCTTACCGTTCCGTACCTTACCGTTCCGTACCGTACCGTGCCATTTTGTTCCGTACCGTTCTGTACCGTTCCATTCCCTGCAGTGCGAAAACACCTTTAGTTTCCCAGAGTATTTTTGTATTCATCAGTCGTGTTGTGCATAACTTTCAGTGCGCCCCTCTCTCTCTCTTCTCTTGTGTACGTTCAGCTCCGATGACATGGACGGTCCCGTGGAAGACATCGGGAGTCGATCCTGTGTCACTCGATTCGTCAAGACCCTTTTGTCCATCATGGAGCACGGCGTCAAGCCTCACAGCAAACACCTGACCGAGTACTTCGCCTTTCTCTACGAGTTCGCCAAGATGGGGGAGGAGGAGGTTCGTTTCATGCTTATTCTGGCACTCAGCCCACCGAGGTGTAAACGTTTTCTCTGCCTCAGCACGGCGACCTGCTGAGAGACGATTCAGCTGAATTTATTCAACCAGTAAACCTCTAAGGATGCATTCAAAGATCTGAAAGCTAAGTTTCTCTTTTCCCCATGTTGAACAGAGTCAGTTCCTGTTGTCACTACAAGCCATTTCCATCATGGTGCACTTTTACATGGGAACCAAAGGTCCAGAAAATGTGAGTTCACACACAGATAACGGTAAAAACGGCACAGCCAGCAGATAGTTGTCATGGGGTCGAACTGAGCTTTGTTCCTCCTCAGCCTCAGGTTGAGGTTCTGTCAGAGGAAGAGGCAGAGGAGGAGGACGAAGAGGAGGACATCTTGTCTCTAGCAGAGGAGAAATATCGTCCAGCTGCTCTGGAGAAGATGATCGCGCTCATCGCTTTGCTTGTGGAGCAATCTCGCTCTGAGAGGTTCGGCTACCTGATGCAGACAAGACGGAGCGAATATTAATCTGTTCTAAATAAATAAATCACATCTCTTTATCTCTGTTGTCGGTCCAGACATCTGACTCTGTCCCAGAGCGACATGGCGGCTCTGACCGGAGGAAAAGGTTTCCCCTTCCTGTTCCAGCACATCAGAGACGGCATCAACATCAGACAGACCTGCAACCTCATCTTCAGCCTCTGTCGCTATAACAACCGCCTGGCTGAACACGTAGGTTTCTGTTTTTGTTGTTTTTTTTAAACCAGTGAAAGATTATTTTTAAAATGGACTAATGGTTGTTTTTCTTCTTAGATCGTGTCGATGCTCTTCACCTCCATTGCAAAACTCACACCTGAGGTAACAACAAGATGCTCTTGTTTAAAGGGGCAGTATTATGTAAAGTTTACCTTTCACATCATGTTATGATGTTATTCACTCAACAACAGCACACCTGGAGTGTTGCTTTGATTCTTTCACGCATGTTTGAGACATCCTGTAATCGTCATGGCAACCATCCAGCTGTGCAAAACGCCTGGTTGGACTTCGCTCCTTTTCAGAGGAGCATTTACCAGGTTTCTGAGCTTCCGCCTCACAGAGCAGCCATTCCCTGCTACTCTCTCATTCAGCTCCTTCAGACTAGTCAGCAGCAATTAGCAAACACCTGGTGGAGCTGCACATCTGCTGAGCTCCTTATAGAGATATTTCTCAGTGAAATGGTGGTAAAACCGTTGTTAAAGGGTTAATAGAGGAGCCATGTTGTGGTGACTTCCTGAAGGCGGAGTTTCATAAAGAGCAGGAGTTTTTAAAGAGACAGAAGGCGTTAAATAACATGTAATTTCTTTTAAATCATATTCTATATGAAGAGCATTTTTGAACTGAAGGCAACTTAGTTTCTTGATTGTGCTGTAAAATGGTTCTATGTTCCTGGAAAATACATCATGCTACCCCTTTAAAATAATGTAAACATGCAGAAGAGTTTTGACCATGTCTCCTTGTAAAGGTATAAAATGTTTCCCTCCTTCCCATCAGGCTGCCAATCCTTTCTTCAAGCTGCTGACCATGTTGATGGAGTTCGCAGGTGGACCTCCTGGGATGCCGTCCTTCGCCTCCTACATCCTCCAGAGGATCTGGGAGGCAAGTAGAGCCAATCGATCTGATCAATCAAATTACTCAGTATGATGTTATTATAATTGCATGAGCCTCATGCTGTCACAGCGCCTGCTTGTGAGCCTCTGAATCTTTGACAGTGCAGATCGCCTCCGCCATCGTTCACACAAACTGGACGATTTGGGAAGGTTCTCTTCCCCTTTCACTGGAGTTTTATAAACCCTCTGAAAGCTCATTTTATGATATTACGTCTCCAAGACGCATGTTAACTATACATGCCATACCGTTGTCTTGGCGCTGAACACAAACTTTGAAAAGTGCGACTGTAACTTGGCCTCAGTGTTCCAACCCTCTGTTTCCCTACAGGTGATCGAGTACAACCCGTCCCAGTGTCTGGACTGGCTGGCCGTCCAGACGCCCAGGAACAAACTGGCTCACAGCTGGGTGCTGCAGAACATGGAGAACTGGGTGGAGCGCTTCCTTCTGGCGCACAACTACCCCCGAGTCCGCACATGTGAGGAACCCGCTGTGTTGGCCCAGCTAGTAAACATATGAAACTATAGAGGCAGCCAACACTTTGCTCCCATTTGTTTTCAGATAAATTAATTTGAGTTGTTTTAAGGTGACCTATCATGTTTCCTTGAGCAGGTTAGAATAGGTCCATGTGCTGAATAAAACACGTCACTGTATTTTCCGCACTATAAGGCGCACCTTCAATGAATGGCCAATTTTAAAACTTGTTTTATATATAAGACGCCTTACATTATAAGAATTAGATTACATTATAAGAATAGACCTTCAGTTTGGGTTGCTAATTTCTTCCGTACTCTATTATTACACATCCACATTAGTAAAGAAATGGTCCCCAAGTACTTTATATAGTATCGGCCCCAGTCGTTGTTTCACTCACGGTGTTGCGATGTTGTGCTCAACTGCTTTAGATGTTTTATCAAACTTTATTAACAAGCCAGCGTTCTGACAACTATCCCATCATGCACCGTGCACTTCTTCTTCTACGAGGGAAAATGTCGGCGGCTTCTTACCGTAGTTGCTAGACCTGTTGTGGCTCAAAATTGGTCCATATATAAGCCACACCGGGTTATAAGGCGCACTGCCAGCCTTTGAGGAAATTGAAGGTTTTTAGGTGAATCTTATAGTGCGGAAAATACGGTAAATCATTTTTTGCACAAAATGGTTCTTAGATAATGAGATTTTATTCTGATCAGTTCTCCTATTTTTAAGCTCCTTTCAGCTTTATTTGGGCATCTTGTCTCTTTAGATCCCAGTAAGCTGCTGCTAGCCACGCCCAATACTCAGTGTTTACACAGCAGCAAACAGATACACAATTATAAAACCATGCATCTTTGAACAGCATTAGTTGAGCCTCCTACACAACCAACAAGAATGGAGCAAGTGGCTTCTGGATGATAACAACAAAACTCTAGACTTTTCCAGCAGCCATTGTACAGCAGTAAAACCAGTTTCCATGCTGAATCTCGGCTTGAGTTGCTAGGTGACGAGCTGGAGTTCAGCTTGGGTTGCTAGGTAACAGAAGAGTGCCCATCAATTGTGACTCAACACTTTTTAAAAGGCTAATTTTCTACATATTTTGTGCACTTGGGCTGTTTTCAGAAGCAGTTTAGACTCAAATTGAATTGTAAAAATGTGCAAAAAGTGAATTTTGCATAATAGATCCCCTTTAAAAAGCAGCAAAACACAAGAAATCCCAAATAATATCTGAAGTTGTTGTATTTATATAATCTACAGTCCTGTAGGTGAATCTGAGTCGGTCTGTCTTCCTTGCAGCTGCCGCGTACCTCCTGGTCTCCCTCATCCCCAGTAACTCCTTCCGCCAGATGTTCCGCTCCACGCGCTCCGTCCACCTGCCCACTCGCGAGCTGCCGCTGTCCCCTGACACCACCGTGGTGCTGCATCAGGTCTACAACCTGCTGCTGGGGCTGCTGGGCCGCGCCAAGCTGTACGTGGACGCCAGCGTTCACGGGACCACCAAGCTGGTGCAATGCTTCAGCTTCATGACTTACTGCCTCATCTCCAAGACGGAGAAACTCATGTTCTCCGGATACTTCATGGACCTGTGGAACCTCTTCCAGGTACTTCATCGTTTAGCTGCTCATCCGGGTTTCAAATCTTAGTTTAGTTTGAAGATAAAATATTGTTAAAAACAGCTCAGATATGTAAACATTAACTGTGTGTGTCAGTGATTAAGCCTGTTTGTGTACTTTGATTAGAAAGCAGCCTATAGTCTTATATTTTTAGTTTTATTTTATCCTTTATCCATGTTTGTAACCTTCCAAAGGACTGCGGATGTGAATTAGCTTATGCTACAATCTGGTACAGTTCATCAAATGTTGATATTTATGTTTGAGCTGCACATTTCTAAATAGAATTTATTACTGATTATATGTATCAATTATCACCTTGTTTAGTAATTGATTGTTACATAGTTTTACTAAGCAGGCTAAAAAAAGTTCTATTTGCTCAAATAACATATTCAGAGGAGTAATTAAGTAATTAAACTTGGAAAAAATATTGAAATGTTGCATTTAAGATGGAAAAAAGAAAACTTTCTCTGTAAATATGTTACACCCAGAACTCAAGTTGCATAGTTTTAGTTCAGTGTCAGAATTTGAATATCACAGCAAACACTTCTTGCTGTCATATTATTAACCATTTAATCTAAAAAATAATCAACTCTTTGCTGTGTGAAGTAAAGCAGAAAGTGCTGAACTTTTCACATGTCGATGTTAGAAATGGTTTTTAGTTGCAGTCGCCTCCTTTTGCTGTTACTGCATTTGAGGAAATAAAGTATTTATTTTCTCATTTAAGAGGAATTTAATCTTTATTTGAGTCTTTTAATGATTTTTGTTAAAGAGATAATCTGTAGAATCTGTAGTTTTCTAAATTCCTATTATTCAGTTATTAAAATAATATTTAGCTTATGATTTGCACATAAACCTGTGCTGCCTCAGTTTTTTAATGTTCTTTCCTTTCCAGCCGAAGCTGTCGGAGCCGGCCATCGCCACGAACCACAACAAGCAGGCGCTGCTGTCCTTCTGGTACAACGTGTGTGTGGATTGTCCCGAGAACGTCAGGCTGGTGGTGCAGAACCCCGTGGTGACCAAGAACATCGCCTTCAACTACATCCTGGCGGATCACGACGACCAGGAGGTGGTGCTGTTCAACCGTGGGATGCTGCCCGCCTACTACGGCATCCTGCGCATGTGCTGCGAGCAATCGCCCGCCTTCACCCGCCAGCTGGCGTCGCACCAGAACATCCAGTGGGCCTTCAAGAACCTGACGCCGCACGCCAGCCAGTATCCAGGGGTGAGGAGGCGGAGGAGCCGCTCAAATAACTTCAGTCTTTATAGGTTTGACTTTCTGGAGCTGATTTTGGCTCCGACGTGACCAGCAGGGAAACGATGTGGTTCTTTCTTTCTTCAGAGTAAATCCTGTCAAAGTCCTGCTGATAATGATCATTTGATCCTGATCTCTTAAAAATTATTTGTAAAATCGATACAAAAAAGTAACTTTACAAGATGATCAGCATTTTTCACTTTAACTACTTTATCATGGAGAAGTTCTCAAAAAGTTAACACTAAATACTCAAAATATTACGACTTTATTCTGGTAATAATATGACTTTATTCTCATATTATGATACTTTATTGTAATTTTACAACTTTTTTCTGATAGCACTATGGCTTTATACTCTTGTTATTTCGACTTTATTCTCGTAACATTACACTTCTCATATTATTTCAACTTTAATCTTGAATTATTTCGACTTCAAACTTGTATTATTACAACTTTATTCTTCTCATATTACAGCTTTAATCTTGCATTGTTTTGACTTTATAATTATTTACAGTTTCTTGTATCACTACGACAACTTTTGTATTAATTTGACTTTAATCTTGTATTATTACAGATATTTTCATATTATTACAATGTATTTTATTAGTTCAACTTATCTCAGATATTCTGACTTTATTCCCACATTATTTTGACTTTATTGTTGTATCATATCTTTATCTCATTTTAATCTTCTTGTAATATTATGACTTTATTCAAAAAACCTAAATTCTCTCTTACTCAGACTTTTCTTTGTTTCAATGCTAAAAAATCACTGTTTGGAAAATGTTATTTTCTCGTCATTAAATTGCCCTTTGAGTTTTTCCTCTACCGTCTCGTAGCCGAGATACTAGCAGACGATACCAGAACAGTCTGGTTCATCGGGTCCTTTGAGAACTAGAGCATGGAGGGAAAGTGGATCTGTGCTGACTGTTGTCGCCCCCTGCAGGCGGTGGAGGAGCTGTTCAACCTGATGCAGCTGTTTGTGGCTCAGCGCGTCGACATGAAGGAGGAGGAGCTGGACGACATCAAACAGTTCAAGAAAACCACCATCAGCTGCTACCTGCGATGCCTGGATGGACGCTCCTGCTGGACCACCCTCATCAGGTCTGCACACACACACACACACACACACACACACACACACACACACACACACACACACACACACACACACACACACACCCAGATGGAGGAAACGCCCCCTCTGAACGCGCTGCTCTCCCCAGTGCCTTCAGAGTTCTGCTGGAGAACGACGAGGACCGACTCCTGGTTGTGTTCAACAGAGGCCTCATCCTCATGACCGAGGTAGGATCACCTGTCACCTGTCTGCAGGTTTTCATGGTATCAGTGTTTTAGAGCTACAACTAACAATAATTTAGTAATCGATTATTCTGACAATCAGATTAAAAATTGGCACATTCTGCAAGTTTTTTATTTACCCTGCTTACCATGATTTTTAATAGTGTCATACAATCCTAAAAAAGTCATAATAATATGCAAATAAATACAATTCTAAACGGTAAAATTAACATTTTATTACACAAAATGCAATAACATCATTCCTTTAGTGAATGCTTGATGATTTGTAGCTAAAGAAAACTAACTTCTAATATCAACATGTGAAGAGCTCAGTCGTTTCTGCTGAATAACCAGTCTGCTTTTTAATGATTATCAGATTAATAATTGAATTATAAAAGGGTCCCAATAGATTTTTTTTAATTACTTTTGTAGACTTGTGTAGAATATATTTATAGAAAAAAGGGTTTTTAATCAAATGCATAGATATTTTTTGCACAGTTTTGGCTTAATTCTGCTATGAGTGTTTTCAACTCTGATCTAATGGCCTTATTTAAACTCTATGTATTCCAGTTATCAATTAATTGATTACTAAATTAGTTGACTGTTATTTTAGTAATCAATTAATCATGTTTACCCAAACTTGTTTTTACAGGAAAGCAACAGTTAAAACGTTAATTGTTTTGTTCTTTTCTCCTCTCTCCTCCCTTCAGTCCTTCAACACGCTGCACATGATGTACCATGAGGCCACAGCCTGCCACGTCACCGGAGACCTGGTGGAGCTGCTCTCCATCTTTCTGTCCGTCCTCAAATCCACCCGGCCGTACCTGCAGCGCAAAGGTCAGACCGCCTCTCCTCTGGACAAGGGCTTAAAAACAGAGTGAAACTAGAGAGACGCGGTTCAAACTGTGGGTGGACCCAAAAGATCCAGGAAAGTTAGAAGCACCAGTGGAACAGGACGGAATAGAAATTATTGTCCCAGGTGTGACATCAAGGTGCAGCATCAAGTATGAAGGTTAACACTAGAGTTTTTAAAGAGCTAAAAACAATATATAAAAATAAGACTAGCAATAACAATAATAGTAGTCGGCCTGTGGTAACACACTTAGCTGGACAATAAATGTTAGAAATTATTGAGATGAATGATATTATTATTGTTAGATCATTTTCAAGTAATGCAATAGTGATTGCATAATAATTTGATAACACATAATGAATATTTAGCACCACATCTGGAAGGATCTTATAAATATCCAAAATAAGCAAAATAACAGAAACAACAAATAAAATGGATACTAAAATTTCTGTGAACAAACCGAAGCTTTTCCTTATTCAGTCTTTGGTAGAAAGAGACACAAGAAAAAACAATAAATAATGCAAATGGAAATTATCAAGCACATTTTAATTTATTATGCAATTAAATGATTGCTTATCACAACGGGACTAGATGATAATAATATTATAAATATACTGTACAAAACTAGCAGAGAATACTGTGCAGTTGTTACAAATAAAAATATTGGAGTTGTGAGCCAGAGGCTGTAAGGACGACTTTTTCAAAAACGTACATTCAATATTTAAAAAGAGACTGTTTACAGTTCAGACAAACAGAAGGTTAATAACAGTGGAAATTTTATTAAAAATGAGTAAGAACAGAGAAGGTGGTTCTGCTCTGCCCTCAGATTCTTGGTGTAAAACACGATAAAAGTTGCCTCAGAATATTCTCGAGTCATGTTTTCTCCTTCATGCCGTGTTTGTCGGGGATCTGCAGTCGACCCACTGATGAATGTTTCAGAGATGTCCGACGCTCACAGCAGGTTTCTCTCGTTCCTCCTCAGACGTGAAACAGGCTCTGATCCAGTGGCAGGAGAGGATCGACTTTGCTCACAAGCTGCTGACTCTGCTCAACTCGTACAGCCCTCCTGAGCTGCGGAACGCCTGCCTCGGTAGTTTCATCTTTATCCTTGTTAATGACTATGAGGAGGTTTTGTGTTTTCATGCGTTGCTGTGCTTGTTTCAGATGTGCTGAAGGAGCTGGTGCTGCTGAGTCCTCATGACTTCCTGCACACCCTGGTGCCGTTCCTGCAGCACAACCACTGCACTTACCACCACAGCAACATCCCCAGTGAGCAGCTTTTCCCCACAGCAATCAATGGTTGGTTGTTTTTAGTTGATGATACCAAATGAGCTTCTGCTCCTGTTTGCAGTGTCGTTTGGCCCCTACCTGCCCTGCAGGGAGAACATCAAGCTGATGGGAGCCAAAAACAACATCCGGCCTCCCAGGCCAGAGCTCAACATGTGTCTGCTGCCGTCGTTGGTGGAGAGCAGCAAGGTACCGCCGATTCTGTCTCATTCAAATTCAGTGAAGTACTGTAAATTAATCGGCAGATAAATTAAAACAAGGTCAATAATTTGCATAATGTCTTTTTTCTTTCTTTCTTCCAAAAACTGGATGATAAAAGTCTTCAGTTTGCTGCTTTTGGTCTCGACTAGCTTCCTTTTTTTAAATCATAATTTTGTTCATAATTAGTTTTATTTGCTGCTGTTTTGTTTGTAGATTTTGTCTCTTTAAATGTCGTCCAGTTCTAGTGGTAAATGTTAGGATTTAAACTTTGTTCTTTGTGAAGATGCTCTGGTATTATTATGATGATATTTAATATTGGTCTGGGGGAAAAAACAATGTTATCATTTATCACAATAACCTCTGGGAGATTTTATCATTTATGGTGACAAGCCTACAGTTCTGGTTTTTTATATTTATATTGTTCTGGTTTTTTATATTTATATTGTTTATTTACACATTTAATTAGCATTTTAAAGAGAAGTTATAGGAACAAACGCTAATTTCCAGGAGAGGCTGATTTCATTTTAATTAAGGGGAGAAGAAAGTAAAATTAATTAATTGGTGAAAAGCTAGTTTAATAATTAGTTACACACATAATAATGTATTATTATTATTATTATTATTACATGCGCTTTATTTAATGGTTTTTAAATTTAACCAAATTCGCCTGCTGGCCGTTGGGAACCATCCCCATCCTCGCCATAACCTGCTCCTGGTCCCGCCTCCCAATCCTCCTGGTCCCGCCTCCCCGTCCTCCTGATCCCGCGTCCCAATCCTCCTGCTCCCGCCTCCCCGTCCTCCTGGTCCCGCCTCCCCGTCCTCCTGCTCCCGCCTCCCCGTCCTCCTGCTCCCGCCTCCCCATCCTCCTGCTCCCGCCTCCCCATCCTCCTGCTCCCGCCTCCCCGTCCTCCTGGTCCCGCCTCCCTGTCCTCCCGCCTCCCTGTCCTCCTGCTCCCACCTCCTCATCCTCCTGGTCCCGCCTCCCTATGACCCGCTCCTGGTCCCGCCTGTTCAGGATGTTCTTGATCTGCGTCTCTTTCAGGGGAAAGACGAGGTTTACGACCGGATGCTGCTGGATTACTTCCTGTCCTACCATCAGTTCATTCACCTCCTGTGTCGCGTCGCCATCAACTGCGAGAAGTTCACCGACACGCTCGTCAAACTAAGTAATCAGTAGCGACAGCAGTGCTGCCAGAAATGCTCCTGACTTTGTCTGACCTCTGGTTCTTTGTCGCCTCAGGCGTCCTGATCGCGTATGAAGGTCTCCCTCTTCATCTCGCTCTCTTCCCCAAGCTGTGGACGGAGCTCTGCCAGTCACAGGTACTCTGAGCACCAGCCGGGTTTCCATCAGCGCTTTTTCATTTATCGCTTTAGAAAAGGTTGATAGAGATGGTGAAATTCAAATAAAATCTTTATTTATTTTACATTGGCTGAACAGATTAAAACTGTGTTGTTTTTACATGTGGAAGTAAAATAAGCTTTACGTTTCACCAAGCTTTTGAAAGTGTTGGTGTATTTAAGTGTGCTGTGATGTTATCAAATAAATTAGTGATTCAGTATATTTATTTCTGTGTTAAAAAAAGAAACATTTTAAGACAATTCAGCTCTGATTTGTTGGATCGGTATCAATATCTGATGCTAAACCTCAGATAACTATCGGTATCGAAAGTTAAAAAAGTGGATCAGTGCGATAATTTACTAAAGGTTTTAATTGAGGAAGGATATGAAGCAGGAACCTACTGAAGATAAATGAAACGATTATAAAATGTGCAAAAAGCACTCCAAAGTGACAGTTTCAAAAATCTGAATAATCAGTGGGAAAAAATGTTGTAAAAATAGAAACGTTTTAAGTCAATTCAGCCCAATTTTTCAGTATCTGATCGATATCAGCTGATACAAAACCTCAGATATCAGAATAGGTGAAACAGGTGGTCCCCAGTTTTACTGTAAAATAAATATTTGGGTTATTTTTTTCCCCTTTTTTTATTTGTGTTTGTTGTGAAATTGGTCTTAGGGCTGGACAATAAACCAATAACAATATATATCTCAAAAGATACGTGATTATTATCAATACATCTGATAGAATATTCAATATTTAGAATATTCACTCAACTCTGATCCAGAGCCGCAGAGAATTCTGGGAAATGTAGGCAGAGGAAAGACTTCAAGCATTTTGGTGGAATCAACAAACTCAATCACTCTTTGGTTACCTAGCAACAACCTGTTTACTAACGTTTGGTTACCTAGCAACAACCTGTTTACTAATGTTTGGTTACCTAGCAACAACTTGTTGAGAAACGTTTGGTTACCTAGCAACAACCTGTTGAGTAACGTTTGGTTACCTAGCAACAACTTGTATAGTAACTTCCACAGGAAGAGTTACGGATTTTGGCTGCATAATTCAGATATTTAAAACGAAAATGGATCAATAATTATCAGCCGACTGATATGAAAAGCTTTTATCGTCCAGACAGTGAAGAATGAATTAATCTTCCTGTTTATTTTCAGTCCGTTTTGGCCAAGACCTGTGTGAAGCTGCTGTGTGACGACCCGGCCTTCAGCGAATACGTCAAATGCATCCTGATGGACGAGAGGACGTTCCTCAACAACAACGTCGTCTACTCCTTCCTCACCTGCTTCCTGCCCAAGGTGCGGCCCGGCGGCGGGCGTTTCCGTGGCGACGGCGCCGCCGGGAGTCCGGCCGTTCTGACGCGACGATCTGTGCGTGTTTAGATCCAGGTGCTGTCCGGGCCGAGCTGCTCCAACCTGATCAGCGTTTTAGTGACCAACCTGCTGACGGAGCAGAGCAACATGCAGCCGGAGCTGCTGCTGCACCGACAGGAGCTGAACAAGACCAGCAGCCTGCTGAACGCTGTAGGAGACACACACACACACACACACACACACACAGAGAGACAGAGAGAGACAGAGAGACAGAGACAGACACAGACAGAGACACACACACACAGAGAGACAGACAGACACACACACACAGAGAGAGAGAGACACAGAGACAGAGACACACAAACACACACACACAGAGACAGACAGACACACACAAAGAGAAACACAGAGACAGACAGAGACACACACACACACACAGAGACAGAGACACAGAGAGAGACAGACACAGACAGAGACACACACACACAGAGAGACAGAGACACAGAGAGAGACAGACACAGACAGAGACACACACACACAGAGAGACAGACAGACACACACACACACACACACAGACAGACAGAGACAGACACACACACACACACACACAGAGACACAGACACACAGAGACACATACACACACACACACACACAGAGACACACACTCACACACACAGAGCCAGAGCTGGAGGGTCACTGAACAACCTGGAGATGTTTAACTGTTTAACTGGATGGATGATAAAAACAGGAAGAGGAAGGACAAAAAAGTTCCTTCATTACTTAGTTATTTCACTTCCTTCCTTCTCACTCACTCACTTCACTTACTTCCCTATTTCTTTCTCTCCCTAGTTCGTTCCTTATTTCCTTCCTCCTCAATACCTTTCTTCCTTCCCTGTTTCCTTCTTTACTCGCTCATCACTTCACTTCCTTACTTACTCTCCTGCTTCCTTGTCCTTAGTTCTTCCTTTCTTCCCTTTCATCTTCCCTTCTTTCAGTCTTTTCTTTCTTTGTTCTTTACATCCTTCCTCACTCACTCACTTCACTTCCTTTCTTACCTGGTCCCGCCAGGACCAGGCATTCTATCCTTCCTTCCTTAGTCTCTCACTCCACTTCCTTACTTTCCTACTTATTTCCCTTCCTACTTAATTCCCATTTACTTTCTTCTTCCCTCCCTCCCTCCATATCTCAATTCCTCCTTCCCTCCTTTCTGCTTGTCCTTCCCTCCTCCTAATCTTCTTCTTCTTCTGTGGTATTTCAGGATTTGAGGTCGTTGGTGTTGCTGCTCTCCATCCAGCCGCCCCTGAGCGTCGATGCCGCCCTGTGCCCGGCGCTGCAGGAGCTGCTGGGTCGCTGCCGCCTCTGTCTGCAGCAGCGCAGCTCACTGGAGCTGGAGGCCAAGGACCTCAAGTCCAAAGGTACCAGAACCTTCGTTTCGGCCCGACCCGGTTCGCTCCGGTTCCGGTCGTTAATCTGTTTCCCGTTTCCAGCCGAGGACGAAGGAGCGACGCCGGTGAAGCGGCGCAGGGTTAGCAGCGACGACGACAGAGCGGCGGAGGCAGCGGCGCCGCCGCTCTGCATGGCGTCTTCCTCCTCTTCCTCGGCGCTGCCGGCCTGCGGCGACGCGAAGCCGGACCAGCAGGAGGCGCTGACGCCCGCCAGCACCTCCGACACGGAGACGCGCGACTCGTCGTCGCTCATCGACCCCGGCACCGAGCAGGACCCTCCGTCTCCAGAGCCGGCGCCGGCCGCCTCCAGGAACATGGACTCTGCTCTGAAGGAGGAGAAGATGGAGGTGTCCTCTTCGTCGTCCTCCTCGTTCTCCTCCTCCTCCTCCTCCTCGCTGCTGCAGGACGCAGGCGACGGGTTCGTCCAGGTGGAGGAACCCGAGGCGCCGCAGCCGGGCGCCGCCGCCGAAGAGCGGGAGGAGGAGCGGCGGAGAGCGGAGCCGCCGCCGCCGCCGGCCGCCTCCAACGGGGAAGCGAAGGATTCGGCGGCGCCGGCGGCGGCTAACGTTAGCGGTTCCGCTCCGACGCTCCCGGACGGCGGCACCTCGCCGGCCGCCATCGGGCTGGACGGGTCCGACGGCGCCGGCGGCTCCCAGGTCATCCTGAGCGGCGGCGCCCCCCCGCCCGACATGCTGGACATGCTGCACAGGACGGTGGAGGCCACCATCGCCATAGTTACCAAACTGTCCGTCAAAGCGACGCCATCCTCGTGATGTCATCGACCCGGAGTGCATCGCGCATCGCTTTCTTCTTCTTCTTCTTCTTCTTCTTCTTCTTCTTCTTCTTCTCCTCCTTTTTCTTCTTCTGCTGTTTCGTTGCCTTCTGTCGGATGACAAAATGGACGCCAGACGCAGATCGGAACGCGTCGGACAAACCGCAGCACATTTTCTTCAAAGGGCAAACAACAAAAACGACGACAACGAAAAAAGGTTTAGTTTTTGTGCGTGTTTTATACTGAATCGAATTTGTTTTGGAAAGTGATTTTATTTTAGGTTTGCTGTAACGGGGAAAGGTTTACACGACTTTTGTCTCCTCTGTATGTAATTTAATTTTATTGCATTTTTACCGTGTATAAAAATGGTCGTCCTCTGTGCCAGTTTTGTACTTGATGAATGAGGCAAAAGAAAGTTGCCTTGACTTTTTTCTGTGGTTTAAATATCCAGAAACTAAGTTTACCTGTAAATTAAGAGAACCACAAGAAACTTGATTCTGTAAAGAATCCATTCTAGTTATTGCCTGAAGGTGTATATGAAAAAATATCAAAGTATGTATAGATATCTTTATATATATATATCTATATATCTATATATATATAAATATATGAAAGCGGTGCTTTATTTGACTGTGGTGGAAATAAAGCCCCCATGTTGGACCAGCTGGAGCTTTTATTTTCTTTTACTGAAGTACATTCCACAAGCTGTTTATTTTGCTTCTTCTGCTGTGTTCTGATCTTCTCTTATTTTATTTTATTAGAGAATAAATTAATAAAAACAGTTTTAATATGAAGAATTATGAGCCAACATTCATCTGGACTTTTGTTTTTTCTGTAAAAATTCATACTGAACCGTTTGGAGTTGGATCAGAAAGTTGGAGCAGGTGACGGTTCAGAATATTTTTATTACTGCAGCTGCGTTTTGTCTTCATGTCTGCGACGGAGTTTTAGGGCCGTTATAGATGGAAATATAACACTTCTGCCAAAAAATCTAAGCTCAGATATTTTCTAGGTGAAAGTAAGAAAATTTATGAGCTCAAAAAGTTGAATATTAGTGGAGAAAAGAAAATTCTTCAATTTTGAGATTTATCCCAAATTTTGAGATTTTGTAGCTCATCAAAACTTTTTTTCTTGCAAATTTTCGACATTGAACTCAGAACAATTTCCAAGTTTTATCTCAAGATTAATCTCAAAATCTGAAGTTTGGATATCAGAAAGTTTTATTTTCTAGAAAAGATTTTGGTGGAAATTTAGTTTTTTTCCCCCCTACATTTGCTTTAATACATCCCTGAACATATAACTTCTTTTGAGCTCATTTCATTGTTTTAATATTTGTGCGGGAACATTTTAATTCCTGCACATTTTGAGAATTCTGTGTTATGCAAGAGAAATTCTTTCTTTTTTATTTGGTTACAAATGTTGACAATCATCAAACTCATGAATTCTGGCTGTGGCCTAAAATGATCACCATCCAATATCAAGGTAGGTATTTTATATTGCTAAAAGAAAGGGCCCAAAAATACTAGCCCCTCTCAAGGAGACTAGTTCGAGAACCAGAGCCATGCCTCGAGGTGAGGCCGACTATTTCTAGCCGGAACCTCTCAGCCTCACACACTAGAGGTGACGTTCCACGTCCCAAGAGCTTCTGCAGCCGAGGATCAGACCGCCAGGGTCGCCTCCCTCGACCGCCGCCCATGGCACACAGCACCCGACCCCTTTGGCCCCTCCGACAGGTGGTGAGCCCGTTGGAAGGGGGATCCACGTCTCCTCTTCAGGCTGAGCCCGGCCTGGTTCCATGGGTAAAAGCCCGGCCACCAGGCGCTCGCCATCGTGCCCCACCTCCAGGCCTGGCTCCAGAGAGGGACCCCGGTGGCGTCCGGGCGAGGGAACGCCAGATCCAAAGTTCGTCTCCATCATAAAGGGTCTTCAGGCTGCGCTTTGTCTGGTTCCTCACCTAGGACCTGCCTGCCTTGGGTAACCCTACCAGGGGCATAAAGCCCCAGACAGCAGAGCTCCTAGGATCATTGGGACACACAAACCCCTCCACCACGATAAGGTGGCAGCCCAAGGAGGAGTAATAATAATTAAAAAAACATGAATTAAAAAAGTTACATGGGAAAGTCTCCCTTCCTGTTCCACTTGAAATTGATTTACGAGCATAACTTTAGTCCAATGCACTTCAATTCTGTAAGAACATCAGACATTTTTTAATCAGAAATGTTTCATCAGCATATTGAGCTCATGTGATTCCTGCTCCAGAAAGGTGAAGGTCTCTTGACATTCTGAAGGGAAAGACCAACCAGCAAGTAGGGAGACGGACACTGATGAGATCCTCCAACCCAAAAGAGCACGAAGAACCACGATGGTCTGCGGCGGCAGTTTGCCAACATGAAAACACATTGGAATATATTATGAATTTATTCTGAGATTTTTAAGTTATTTGCAACACCCTGACTAACATTAGCTCATGTATATTCGGCACTATTACAAGTTTTATCGTAGTTTAAAGTCATCGTTATCTCACCTGAACCGTCTGAACCTCCTGCTTTCCTCCCCATCGCAGCTTTTCCTCCCACTGTCACATTTTCTTGAAGTCTCAGAAAAATGTAATCAGGCTATAAAAAAATAGCTCAGCTCTCTCTTCTTTTGTATCAGAAAAACAACAACTCGCGTTAGGTCGCATGTAACGAAGCACAGCACTGAGCCTGGGGGCGGGGCCCTAACTTTATGAATGAAAAAGTGCTGGAAAATCAATTTGTCTTCCTCACTTTGCTTTTGTGTTGAATCCAAAAATAATAAACACAACATTAGGTCTTTGTTTCAAGCAGATAATCACCAACACCCCATATGCTGCTCATTACTGGTCAGGTATTGTTAAAGATCTGAACAATTCAACAATGTACGGACTTTGTGCTCCGTATATTGAACAGAAAGTGTTAATGTGTGACAGACGCGTCCGATCAGCACCTGGGAACCGCCCTCCAGCTGAAGACGAGCTTCTGGCTCCCTCTGGTGGACGATAGGAAAAGGTGCAGAAAACCAAAACCCCGGATTCCCAACAAGAAGGCATGAAAACCCTGGTGAAAAATAAATAAATATACTAAGTGTATTAACATTAGCATACTTGTAGTCTGACTAATCATCAGTATACTTCAAGTTAGTTAAAGATTAGTTAACTTGAAGTGTGTTATTTTGGAACTGCTAGTTTTGCACTTAATGTATTTTAATAGTAATTAAATTGTAGAAAATCACAATTGAAAGTGTGCTAAGTGTACTAGAGAATATGTTTTGGGAACAACTAAGTTTATACTTTATATGCTTTTCATTATATTGCTTTTTATGTCATATAAACTTGCTTGATTAGTAGTGAATGAATTACATTTAAAATATATTTTGAATGTTTTTAAATAAATAAGTATTAAATATTTTATATATTAGTAGTGTGATTACAGTATGCTCCATTTACACTTTTGGTTTATTATAATTGCTAATGAAGATGAGATGTTTGATTGTTATATGTTTGGAGCCTCCTAGTGGTGTGATGAGGAACTGCATGCATCGGGTCCTTCAGGCGCTCTCACGCTAGGTGCGAGTGAAGCAGCTCTTCACTACATATTTCACTTAGGGTCATATTTTTCTAGTTCAACACGTTCACAAAATATTGTTAGCCGAACATCTAACATCTACGGATCTAATTTGTAGGGTTGTCCTGTGATTGGGCAGGAAAAATATGACTTTATGAAGTCGGGAGCTGGTGTTCGTGGCTGACAACTCGGTCATGACACCAATTATGTCTTTTATTTTTCAGCTGTGAAGCCACTTGCATGCAATTTGTAAAAGGTTATTTTGTGTGTTAGATACACACAAAAAGAATGTTTTGTTTTGTTTTGAGGAATTGTTAACTGTTTTAAACTTTTCAATCACATCTTTAAAAGAATTCTGAGGAATGTGGAGTTGTGAAGCCACTTGCATGCAGTTTTGAGACACATTTTAAAGATTTACTGTGTTTGATACTAGTGAAGACAACCGAGCGAGAGAGAAAGGTTACACTTAGCATTCTTTTAGTGAATACTTTATCTGCAGCTAGAAGAAAAAACTTCCAACACCAACATGTGAAAAGCTCGGCTTTTTTTTGTTTGGTTCAAGCTTTAAAAATCCTGAATATTAAAACTAAATGAAATATGCTTTAACACAATATTAGTTTACAGAAGTGCACATTTTTGAAACAGGATTGCTGTGTCTGTTTTTCACTTGAACTTTCATTTGAATTAATTTGAAAAAGGTTTGAAATGATGAACCTGAGGTCACCTGATTATTAAAGATAGTCAACCTGCAACTGTTGATTAACATGATTAAACCAGGACTCATGACTCAGACAGTTCTCAGGAATACTTTAATTTATTTGTTCATATTAGATACAACAAAAACGGCTAAAATATCAGTCGACTTCTGCAGCAGGTAAAATTTACATCAACATTTGAAAGGTCAGTGGAGACATTTACACCCAAACTGTGAAATTAGAAAGAAATAAATCACAACTTAGCATTAAAAACCATCTCAAATTGCAGTTTGTTGTTCCCCATTTTAAATGAATTGATTTTTTTCCCATTTCCAAACATCTTTGAAAAAAATGTTCATAAAACATCTACAAACATGTTTCCAACATTAGTTTTCTATTCTTTAGCATAACTGTCCTTACACTAATTTGATCCTCTATAAAAGTCTTAGAAAGCTATAAAATGTGATTTACTGAACTTATTTATACCATAGAATGGTGTATAATAATAATAATATATAATATTATGTTAGAAGAATATTATATACCATTATATATAAAATATAATTATAATATAATTAATATTATATATTATTCTAAATAAATTCTATTCTATAATAAATTTATTATAGTTTAGAAATAAACGTTTATAGTTTATTTTTAAACTATAAAAGTTTAGAATAATCTAAACTTTTATAATTACTACACAATAGTAATAATTCTCAAGTCAGAGATATAAAAACAAAATAAAAAGTTGGAAAAACAACATAAAAACACTCAACTTCTTAAACAAGGTAACTGAACATTATCAAACATCAAGCAGGTTCCAACATACCAACAATCCAACAAGCCCTCTGACAGCCTAACATTAATAAAGTTAATGAAAGGGCCTCATAAATATACTTTATTTCTTATTATATACTATTGTTTCCAGTGGTAAGTTATTAGACAATATCTGCCTTAACCACTAGGTGGCACTCGGTCTGTTTTTTCCTAAGCTTTTTCTTTCCTGGTAAAAAGCTTATAAGGTTCATTATTTTACTGAAATTCTGCTTCTCAGGGTATAGAGCTAAGAGGAACAATTCAGGATCCAGGGATCTTCTAAAATGTATTGATTTCAATCAATCAATCATTTTTATCTGTTCAGCACATTTCAGCAATAAAGAAGTTAAAAGTTCCTTATATAATAAAAATACAAAAATATAATACAGTCAGTCTGGGAGCCTTTATAAAAGACTCAAAGGCAAAAAAATGTAACATCTGATCTGATCATGTAACATCAGATTATTGATTAATGTTTAGTATTTTTTTCAACTTGTGTACATGTATTAATTAGTTTTATTTTTTAGCAACCAGGTTGTTGTGTATTGCAGACTTCTGCCCAGGTCCCTCTTGAATAGATCTAGATCTCAACATAGTTAAATAAAGGAAATAAAAGTTTTATTCACTATCTTTCAAAATCAACAGCTGGGTTTTTAGTCTGGATTTAAAGCCACTCAGTGTTTCGGCTGTTTTTCAGTTTTCTTAAAGTTTGTTCCAGATTTGTAGTGCATAGAAGCTGAATGCTGCTTCTCCATGTTTGGTTCTGGTTCAGGGGATGGAGAGCAGAACCAGAACCAGAACCAGAAGACCTGAGATGTCTGGAAGGTTGCTATGACAACAGCAGATCTTTAATGTGTTGTGGTGCTAAGACGTTCAGTGATTTATAAACTAACAACAGTATTTTAAAGTCTCTGATCTACAGGAAGCCAATGTAGCGACTTTAGAACTGGGTGATGTTCTCTCACATCCTGGTTTTAGTCAGAACTCCAGCAGCAGCATCTGGATCAGCTGCAGCTGGAGGATTGATTATTTTTGTAGAGATTAATGTGATTTGCTTTGACAAAGTTTCTAATAAAACTTTCATTAAATAGATTTGAACAGCCATTAATCTATAAATGGGATCCAATTCATGTTGGGAAATCTTCACTCTGAAATTTAACTAGAGTCAAACTCTGATGTGCTTGAAGGATATTTTAAAGTCACAAAGGTGAAATAAAAATAAAATAGTCTTAGATTATTATTATGGTGCATAAAGGTAGTACTCTGTCCTAGATCTTCCAGGCTTGGTTTGATGTCCCGTCCTCATCAGGCAATCGTCTCAGCAAACATGGATTTGTCCACCAATTACTGATTTATTCAAAACTGTAACACAAACAAATGATTAGCCTCTCGTTTAAATGCTCGAATTGATCAAATATTTCATTTAAGCATTTTAAAGATGGCACCTACCTCCCCGTGCAATGAAATGGACCTTCTCCACTTTGTCTCTCCAAAGTCCTCCTGCAATTCCATGGATGTTTTTCTCTCTTTGCTTTGTTGAATTTTCCTGAAATGCAGTAAAATGGCTTAGTTGAAAACTAAAGTTTTTTTTTTATTATTTTGTTGTTTATTTAACAGGAATAATAAATATAGATCAAGAACATTTTACTTTACTTTATTCTTTTACTATTATTTCTATTATTGTATTTTATGTGATTTGGACTCTGAGTCTGCAGTTAATTAACTAATTAAGTCAGTCAGCATAAAACCTATAACAGATCAATAGTCTTCACCAAACCACCATCATTCAGTTTCAGGCTCTTACCTTTACTGTGGTTGTAGCAGAAAATCCTTCAGGATCTGTGTCCTTCACCTCCATTGAGACGGTTTTTCCACCCAGATCTGCTGCTGACACCACAAACAGCAGACCTGAAGTCGGCTCCACGTCAAAGGAGGAGTTTCCTCCTGGAAGACTGTAGACCAGACGACTGTTGTCTCCGACATCAGGGTCTGATGCCTGAGGGAGGGCAGGAAGAAAGAAAAGTCATTAATGGTGCTAAAGAATATGTGTTCAGATGAGGCTTTGTTTTTTTAAATAATAACCTTTAAGCAGGCATTAAACAAACCCAGACTTCTGTATTAAAACCTCTTCTCCTTTGCCATCCTTGTCCAATGTTTGTCCCATATTAGTAATTGGGTCTCCAGTAACTTTTGGTTTTAAACACCAGTAAGACAGAAACTCTGATTATTACTCCCAGCCACTTGCATCACAAAATCAGCCAATCATCTCTTTCTGCCCACTAGCAAAATCAAAGTTAAAAAAATGTAGGTGTCACATTTGACTTATTATCAGGCTTTGAGTCACTTTGAGTCTTTAAGTTAGTTAGACTGTTTCCCATTCTTGTTTCTTTAATCTAAGAAACATTCCTAAAATAATACATATGCTCTTCAGAGGTGACCTAAGAAAATTATTCATGCTTTTGTGTCATTTCGTCTGGACGACTGTAAGGCTCTTTTAATCTTTGATTTCACGTTTGCAATAGATTCACAACTCTGTAATTTACTTACTGCCTCTGAGGAAGATAATTAAGTCTTAACAGCTGTAATAACTGAGAAGGAGCTGAGTGGAGACACTTCAGGTTGAGGGAACACAAGTCTCTGGACCCAGACAGCTGAGCTGTTTCCAAGCCTTATAAAGCCTGAAAAGCTGCCCTCACAGACTAACTACTATTCTTAAAGAGGGAAACGACCATTTAGAGTGTCCTGCATACATAACTATTTCAGAGCTGAATGTTGATTAGAAGTTGTTACAACCACAAGAAACTGGTGGTGTCTGTTATATGTGATAAGGAGCCCAATGTTATATGTGATAAGGAGCTCAACACATCTTCCTCAGATGAGGAAGATGTGTTGACAGCAATCCTCCGGCCAGAAGGAGGCGCTGCGTGTCGTAAGGTAGGACGATAGCGATGCTTTGTATGCAGATGATATTTTTATATATCTGAGTGGCCCTCAAATACATTTCCTGAATTACTGACCCCATTACACAAATTGGGTAGATATTCTAGTTAAAAATTAAATGTTCAAAAGACTCAAATGTTTACATATATTTATGTTATTCACTCCCAAAATCTATTAGTGATATATTTCAGTGGAACCAACCATCATCAAAATATTTGGGTATATAAATTGCATCTCACAGCTCGCAGTTTTGAAAAAAAAATTAAGGAAGTTCTGAAGAGGTGGAACTTGATCTCTTTTCTCAATCTAAGTCAGAGAATTGACATTGACAATAAATGTTTTCCAATGATGGGTTTTCTTATTTTAAGCACTTCCTTGTCCCTAAAATAATTTTCTGAAATAGATTAAATAATCTGTATGTTTATCTAGTAAGGGAAGAAATCCAGTGTTAAATTTAAAACATCACAAGTATCTATTTTTATCTTAGTCAGCATAAAGACATTGGCTGCTTTCAAAGCCTTAAACAATTTCAGCTTGCATTGATATTGAAAATAAGATAGAAGCAATTACTTTTTCCATCCGTTTTAAGGAAAAGTATTTTTATTAGTTTAAAGGGAAACATAAAATCTCTCCAGTCAGATTTTGCATCTATTTCTAATCTTAATTAAATTAGTGTTTTATCATCTTACCTGAATATCCTTCATCCACAGGACCCAGAATTACAGCCTCAGACGCTGAACCAGTTTATGGTGGTGCTACCTACAGAAACATAAATAACATTAAGCAAATCTGCAGAATGAGATCATTCAGGTTTTTCCCCCAAAGTTCAGAGAAAAAAGAATTACTAATATTGCACAGATTTACACAATAGAAAAATCAAATAATTTCTGTAAGTGGCTACTGAGACCCAACAGTGACACATTGTGGTCATTTCTGCTTTTATTTTAAAGAACAGTATATTTCTTCTGTGTTTTTTGTGACATGCTGCACTTCCTGTTCTTACCAAGCCCGGTGAGACCATAGACATAATATAAGGAACTGTTATATATGTCTATGGGTGAGACAGCGTGAGATCCTGAAGCAACCAGAGGGAAATCTTTAAAATAGAACCACTGGAAAGCAGAATGAGGTATAAATACAAACTGTGTTTGATGATAAGAAAAGTATTTTTTTTTTTATTTAAAAGTGAGTTCAGAGCATTATATGGCTCCTGATTATCTTTGTCAGGCTCCTGATTATCTTTGTCAGGTTAAATATTCTGCTTCTTCATTCTCAGATTTTGAATCTGGTTGTTCCATGAACACAGTTAAAAACTAAAGTGCACCAGGCCTTTCAGTCTGTCGCTCCAAGGCTGTAGAATGGTTTTCTCTTGCAGTTCAGTTCTGCTGATTCTGTGAAGGATTTTAAAAAGCAACTAATAACATTTTATTTTCCCAGGCCTTATTTCTTGATTTTACTGTTTCTTATGTTATGGTTATTCAAAACATAAAACATTAAGGCTGACTTCTAAACTCGTCCCGTTTCTACTGAAGCAAAGTACCAGCTGTGCAAACGCTAAACTCTGATTTTTACTCCCATGTCACATAAAGCTGTGGGCCACAAAAATCCTCTATTAAAATAAAAGTTTATACTTCTGGTTTGTGTAAAATGTTGCTAGACCATTTTACTTATGAGCTTCAAAATAAAATAATTGGATTTGTTCAATATTACATCTCAACTTATTCCTATAAATGAACTGAAAATCTTCCTCAAATGTATCTGTTGGACACCTGATGCTCTACCAGCTGAATCTGACTGGACTTCTTCCAACATAAGATGTTAATCTACAAAAAATCCCAAATATTTATATTTCTTTTAGTAACCGACAAAGCAAAAAGCAAATGTCAGTGTGTGACTCAGCTTTTAAAAACGAGTAACTTCAGTTTTATCATAATTTCTCTTTAACCTCATGGTGTACTTTACAGTTTGTGATCATCTGCATCACATTAACATACAGACTTTTATATCACCTGTTCTCATTCTTAACTCCTGCTCCTACTGTCCTACTGTCTTTGTTATATAAGAAGAAAAGACAGTAGGAAACAGGGCGTCATGTTGTTTAGCACCACATGGTTTTGGGAACCAGCCTGTTTTAATCGTTCAGCTGAACACAAGATTCTGGATTTTGATAAATAGTTTTTAGATCATTATAAAATTTCCCGTCAATTCATGTTTATAACAACTGAAAACACAACAGTTCCCAATTAACAGAGTCAAAAGCTTTTTGAAAACCTATAAAGCAAAAGTAGATTTCCTGATTTTATCAACTGTGTAAATATGATCTATACAAGCTCTTTTCTTTCTAAACACATTCTGTTCCTTTGCCAATAAATTAAGTAAATATAAATAATTAACCAACCAGCCATTGAGAACACTGCAGTAAAGTGTATAAACACAGATAAGGAATCTAATGTCTCTATAGTTCATATAAACTCAAGGATTAGTAATTTGTAACTTTGAAATTGGTTTAATAATTTTTTTAATTCTGATTGAACCCTGTTCGAAACAAGTAAAACAAGATTATGCAACATTAGAAACAGACCAAGTTGCTTTATGCTTCATCAGACAAATTGTCAAAGCTTGTGGCATTCATAAGTTTAAATTTATTAATAGCTACTTTAAGCTCACTTTCTGTAATATTAGAGAGACCGCTAAAGTGAGTCGGAGGGGAAATAACCCATGAACATATTCTACTGTGGCTTGGAGTGGTGAACACAAAGACATTGAAAGACAATACCATCCTAGCCTCCAAAGACTAATCACATAAAGTTGTCCTGTTTTTATCAAACGTTTCTTTCAAATGCAGAACCTGAGTTTGCTAAATATGTTTTAGGTAGTTATGAAGGACCTGAAGAAGAAAAGGTGTCGGCTTTTATAACCAGATGACAGTTAAATATTAAACTTTTCAGTTAAAATATAGAGGATGCAGAGTTAGCGATAAGTGTCCTCTTATTGTAGACAAAAAAAATAATCAAACACTGATTCTGAGTGGTTAATTTGACCAGAGTCACTTTAGATGTTTAAGAAACATTTAACAGTAAAGGCCCACATTTTTATGTTACAACAAAACTACGTTATCAGGCTCCGGTTTCCTGTCCATTGTGTTTACCTGGTTCAGTCCTGTACTCACCTATTGGACTTTCAGTAACAACATGGATCCAAACAGAGACAATCAGCATGATGCATGTCCGACGCAAAGCAGCGCCGTCCATGTTGGCACTGTTGTGTTTCCCAGCCTCAGATAACTGACACTGAACTGATCAACTGAACCACAGGAATTATGGATGACTTGCTGTTTCCTTCACTTTCCTTCCCACCAATCATCTTTTATGACAGGCTGTAAAACCACATTAACCTTGGAGGTGAGGGCAGAAGGTTTTACACCCTATATTTCAATTTTATTTGGGAAAATAAACTCTATTCTACCAGCTTCAGAAAAGCAGACCTGGTTAAAATTAATGAATAGTACTAAAGCTAAGATGGCTTCAGTTATTTCTAAGACGTAAGATATTTGGTTTTCTTTACCCAGGTTTGTGCTTTGTAAACTAAGTTGCACAGATTTCCTCTTGAAATGTAACAAAGGTTCAGTTCGAATATTTAGATGAATTATACTCCATATTTCTAGATGCCATTTTATTTATGATGAATTAGAACCACTGTGGAAACAAAGACCAGAGAAGTAGAGGGGAAATGAGAGCCTGATAAAAAGATTAAAATAAAGTGCATTTTTAGTTATACTTTATTTATTTAATTCTTTATTCTGACTGAATTTATTTGCTTTCTTACCCTTCCTCTCTTTTCCACTTTTACTCAAAATATCTGTGATGCATTTTTGCAATAATAATGCAAATTATAAAATAACAGCAAAGATAACAAGAAAATAAAATCCACATGTTAAATAATTTTATTGGTTATTTTATCTTTGTTGCTGATAGTCGTTCTCTTATCCAGTTATTATTTGGTACATCAATACCCCTTTTTGCTACTCTGTGATGTTTGTTGTAACTGTTGAATTAAAAATGTGACTGAGGTTTCTGAGTTAACTGTGAAACTTCCTTCTAATCAACAAATCCTACTGGAAATGATATGAAGCCTTGGCGGAAATTCAAACTGGAAGACTCTTTAGCCTGACCTGCATCATCCAATCACTGTCTCACGCTCATCCGCTGCAGCCGATCAGCATCGGACCGTTAAAAGTGTATTTTTAGAGTACACCAACTAGAATGCACTCTGAAAAGTGTATTTGATTCAATTAAGTTCAATGCCGTGTTCGTATCCTAAGTGATGTCGTGACGCCAGCTTTCACCGGGACAGATCCTGTATCAACCAACGTGCTGCGGCGGCGCAGAGAGCACAACTCACATTAGGAGACCTCCGTCCTCCACGCGGCCATTTTAAGTTCGATTCCAGCTTGATGACCTTTGCTGCATGTCTTCCCTCGCTGTGATTACACACTTTATAGTATACGTATTCTCAAGTAAAGACTGTCTGAGCCTAAAAAAAAGAGACCCTTCTCTATTTGAAGTAAACTAAATAATTTGAGTAAGCCTGGTTTAAGTTTGTCAAGTAAAACCAACTTAATGAAATCAGTTTATAAAACTTAATATATTAAGTTGGATAAACTTAATGAATTACTTGCTACCAATTGAAGCAATTCAATTACGTTAGCTCAACCCATTTGTTTTTAGAGTGTAACTGAATTCATAGTTATTATCCTCCCAAGCAGAACTTGTTAAAGTTCAAGATTTATGTGGGAACTTGTTCTCTAGGTGTCTGATGCATCCCTTATTGTCTCACTACTGCCACCTTATGGGAAGAAGTAATCCCACAGCTAGCATTGAATGTTTGGAGCACATCCGCTAAACGTTGTCTTGAACGTCCGGTGATTACATTTGATCGACGTCCAAATGAAACTCCAAAGGAGTTCTACTATATACATGCTAGTATGGATCAGACTGAACATTTGGATTTTTTGTTCATCCACAAGAAACTATTAACTAGACAACTTCAGTGCTTACTGGTTCTCTAGATCAGGGGTGGGTCATCCTGGTCTTCGGAGGGCCGGTGTCCTGCAACTCTTAGATGTCTCCCTGGTCCAACACACTTGAATCCAACATCTGAATCACCTCCTAAGTGCAGTCAGGTTCTCCAGAGTCCTGGTAACGATACGGTATGTTGAAGTTGAGAGACGTCTTACAGTTGCAGGAGACCCTCCAGGCCTGGAGTTGCCCACCCATGTTCTAGATTCTGCTGCCAGTTAGATTCCACATATGGATTAAAAAGAAATTCAAAAATATTTAACTGATCCCAAAGGAAAATTAAATGGTTTAACTCCCATTCCAGCTGCCTCTCATGGCTGTGTTGGAAAATGTCAGTAAGCTTTGCACATTTGGCAATACAAAGTATTAATGGATTTATTTTGACTTTAATCTGGCTTTTTAAAAAGGACAATGTAGAACTCAAGTTTTTAAATGTGATTATATGCGCTGAAAAAGTTAATTTCCACTCAGCTTTACTCGTTGCCAGCAGCTAAATCTCTCCTCAGTGGTCGAC